>JASWHU010000778.1:0-24995 GCA_030819815.1 Strix occidentalis | reverse complement strand
TAACACTTGTTCAGAAGGAAAGAAAGCACAGAGCCCCAGATTTTATGTTGCCCTGGAGAGCTTGCAGAGCACTGGGGAAAGGCAGGCAGAGAATTCCCTGCTAGCACCTTCTCTGTGCCTGGGAAGCACAAGTGTTCCCATTGCTTCGCAGAATCCCGTTTGTGCAGAAAACACTAACACTTGTTCAGAAGGAAAGAAAGCACAGAGCCCCAGATTTTATGTTGCCCTGGAGAGCTTGCAGAGCACTGGGGAAAAGCAGGCAGAGAATTCCCTGCTAGCACCTTCTCTGTGCCTGGGAAGCACAAGTGTTCACATTGCTTCGCAGAATCGCGTTTGTGCAGAAAACACTAACACTTGTTCAGAAGGAAAGAAAGCACAGAGCCCCACATTTTATGTTGCCCTGGAGAGCTTGCAGAGCACTGGGGAAAGGCAGGCAGAGAATTCCCTGCTAGCACCTTCTCTGTGCCTGGGAAGCACAAGTGTTCACATTGCTTCGCAGAATCGCGTTTGTGCAGAAAACACTAACACTTGTTCAGAAGGAAAGAAAGCCCAGAGCCCCAGATTTTATGTTGCCCTGGAGAGCTTGCAGAGCACTGGGGAAAGGCAGGCAGAGAATTCCCTGCTAGCACCTTCTCTGTGCCTGGGAAGCACAAGTGTTCACATTGCTTCGCAGAATCGCGTTTGTGCAGAAAACACTAACACTTGTTCAGAAGGAAAGAAAGCACAGAGCCCCACATTTTATGTTGCCCTGGAGAGCTTGCAGAGCACTGGGGAAAGGCAGGCAGAGAATTCCCTGCTAGCACCTTCTCTGTGCCTGGGAAGCAAAAGTGTTCCCATTGCTTCGCAGAATCGCGTTTGTGCAGAAAACACTAACACTTGTTCAGAAGGAAAGAAAGCACAGAGCCCCAGATTTTATGTTGCCCTGGAGAGCTTGCAGAGCACTGGGGAAAGGCAGGCAGAGAATTCCCTGCTAGCACCTTCTCTGTGCCTGGGAAGGAGAAGTGTTCACATTGCTTCTCAGAATCGCGTTTGTGCAGAAAACACTAACACTTGTTCAGAAGGAAAGAAAGTACAGAGCCCCAGATTTTATGTTGCCCTGGAGAGCTTGCAGAGCACTGGGGAAAGGCAGGCAGAGAATTCCCTGCTAGCACCTTCTCTGTGCCTGGGAAGGAGAAGTGTTCCCATTGCTTTGCAGAATCGCGTTTGTGCAGAAAACACTAACACTTGTTCAGAAGGAAAGAAAGCACAGAGCCCCACATTTTATGTTGCCCTGGAGAGCTTGCAGAGCACTGGGGAAAGGCAGGCAGAGAATTCCCTGCTAGCAGCTTCTCTGTGCCTGGGAAGGAGAAGTGTTCACATTGCTTCGCAGAATCGCGTTTGTGCAGAAAACTCTAACACTTGTTCAGAAGGAAAGAAAGCACAGAGCCCCACATTTTATGTTGCCCTGGAGAGCTTGCAGAGCACTGGGGAAAGGCAGGCAGAGAATTCCCTGCTAGCACCTTCTCTGTGCCTGAGAAGCAAAAGTGTTCACATTGCTTCGCAGAATCGCGTTTGTGCAGAAAACACTAACACTTGTTCAGAAGGAAAGAAAGCACAGAGCCCCAGATTTTATGTTGCCCTGGAGAGCTTGCAGAGCACTGGGGAAAGGCAGGCAGAGAATTCCCTGCTAGCACCTTCTCTGTGCCTGGGAAGCACAAGTGTTCCCATTGCTTCGCAGAATCGCGTTTGTGCAGAAAACACTAACACTTGTTCAGAAGGAAAGAAAGCACAGAGCCCCAGATTTTATGTTGCCCTGGAGAGCTTGCAGAGCACTGGGGAAAAGCAGGCAGAGAATTCCCTGCTAGCACCTTCTCTGTGCCTGGGAAGCACAAGTGTTCACATTGCTTCGCAGAATCGCGTTTGTGCAGAAAACACTAACACTTGTTCAGAAGGAAAGAAAGCACAGAGCCCCAGATTTTATGTTGCCCTGGAGAGCTTGCAGAGCACTGGGGAAAGGCAGGCAGAGAATTCCCTGCTAGCACCTTCTCTGTGCCTGGGAAGCACAAGTGTTCACATTGCTTCGCAGAATCGCGTTTGTGCAGAAAACACTAACACTTGTTCAGAAGGAAAGAAAGCCCAGAGCCCCAGATTTTATGTTGCCCTGGAGAGCTTGCAGAGCACTGGGGAAAGGCAGGCAGAGAATTCCCTGCTAGCACCTTCTCTGTGCCTGGGAAGCACAAGTGTTCACATTGCTTCGCAGAATCGCGTTTGTGCAGAAAACACTAACACTTGTTCAGAAGGAAAGAAAGCACAGAGCCCCACATTTTATGTTGCCCTGGAGAGCTTGCAGAGCACTGGGGAAAGGCAGGCAGAGAATTCCCTGCTAGCACCTTCTCTGTGCCTGGGAAGCACAAGTGTTCACATTGCTTTGCAGAATCGCTTTTGTGCAGAAAACACTAACACTTGTTCAGAAGGAAAGGAAGCACAGAGCCCCAGATTTTATGTTGCCCTGGAGAGCTTGCAGAGCACTGGGGAAAGGCAGGCAGAGAATTCCCTGCTAGCACCTTCTCTGTGCCTGGGAAGGAGAAGTGTTCACATTGTTTCACAGAATCGCGTTTGTGCAGAAAACACTAACACTTGTTCAGAAGGAAAGAAAGCACAGAGCCCCAGATTTTATGTTGCCCTGGAGAGCTTGCAGAGCACTGGGGAAAGGCAGGCAGAGAATTCCCTGCTAGCACCTTCTCTGTGCCTGGGAAGCACAAGTGTTCCCATTGCTTCGCAGAATCGCGTTTGTGCAGAAAACACTAACACTTGTTCAGAAGGAAAGAAAGCACAGAGCCCCAGATTTTATGTAGCCCTGGAGAGCTTGCAGAGCACTGGGGAAAGGCAGGCAGAGAATTCCCTGCTAGCACCTTCTCTGTGCCTGGGAAGCACAAGTGTTCACATTGCTTCTCAGAATCGCGTTTGTGCAGAAAACACTAACACTTGTTCAGAAGGAAAGAAAGTACAGAGCCCCAGATTTTATGTTGCCCTGGAGAGCTTGCAGAGCACTGGGGAAAGGCAGGCAGAGAATTCCCTGCTAGCACCTTCTCTGTGCCTGGGAAGGAGAAGTGTTCCCACTGCTTTGCAGAATCGCGTTTGTGCAGAAAACACTAACACTTGTTCAGAAGAAAAGAAAGCACAGAGCCCCAGATTTTATGTTGCCCTGGAGAGCTTGCAGAGCACTGGGGAAAGGCAGGCAGAGAATTCCCTGCTAGCAGCTTCTCTGTGCCTGGGAAGGAGAAGTGTTCACATTGCTTCGCAGAATCGCGTTTGTGCAGAAAACTCTAACACTTGTTCAGAAGGAAAGAAAGCACAGAGCCCCACATTTTATGTTGCCCTGGAGAGCTTGCAGAGCACTGGGGAAAGGCAGGCAGAGAATTCCCTGCTAGCACCTTCTCTGTGCCTGAGAAGCAAAAGTGTTCACATTGCTTCGCAGAATCGCGTTTGTGCAGAAAACACTAACACTTGTTCAGAAGGAAAGAAAGCACAGAGCCCCAGATTTTATGTTGCCCTGGAGAGCTTGCAGAGCACTGGGGAAAAGCAGGCAGAGAATTCCCTGCTAGCACCTTCTCTGTGCCTGGGAAGCACAAGTGTTCACATTGCTTCGCAGAATCGCGTTTGTGCAGAAAACACTAACACTTGTTCAGAAGGAAAGAAAGCACAGAGCCCCACATTTTATGTTGCCCTGGAGAGCTTGCAGAGCACTGGGGAAAGGCAGGCAGAGAATTCCCTGCTAGCACCTTCTCTGTGCCTGGGAAGCACAAGTGTTCCCATTGCTTCGCAGAATCGCGTTTGTGCAGAAAACACTAACACTTGTTCAGAAGGAAAGAAAGCCCAGAGCCCCAGATTTTATGTTGCCCTGGAGAGCTTGCAGAGCACTGGGGAAAGGCAGGCAGAGAATTCCCTGCTAGCACCTTCTCTGTGCCTGGGAAGCACAAGTGTTCACATTGCTTCGCAGAATCGCGTTTGTGCAGAAAACACTAACACTTGTTCAGAAGGAAAGAAAGCACAGAGCCCCAGATTTTATGTTGCCCTGGAGAGCTTGCAGAGCACTGGGGAAAGGCAGGCAGAGAATTCCCTGCTAGCACCTTCTCTGTGCCTGGGAAGCAAAAGTGTTCACATTGCTTCGCAGAATCGCGTTTGTGCAGAAAACACTAACACTTGTTCAGAAGGAAAGAAAGCACAGAGCCCCACATTTTATGTTGCCCTGGAGAGCTTGCAGAGCACTGGGGAAAGGCAGGCAGAGAATTCCCTGCTAGCACCTTCTCTGTGCCTGGGAAGCACAAGTGTTCCCATTGCTTCGCAGAATCGCGTTTGTGCAGAAAACACTAACACTTGTTCAGAAGGAAAGAAAGCACAGAGCCCCACATTTTATGTTGCCCTGGAGAGCTTGCAGAGCACTGGGGAAAGGCAGGCAGAGAATTCCCTGCTAGCACCTTCTCTGTGCCTGGGAAGCACAAGTGTTCACATTGCTTTGCAGAATCGCTTTTGTGCAGAAAACACTAACACTTGTTCAGAAGGAAAGGAAGCACAGAGCCCCAGATTTTATGTTGCCCTGGAGAGCTTGCAGAGCACTGGGGAAAGGCAGGCAGAGAATTCCCTGCTAGCACCTTCTCTGTGCCTGGGAAGCACAAGTGTTCACATTGCTTTGCAGAATCGCTTTTGTGCAGAAAACACTAACACTTGTTCAGAAGGAAAGAAAGCACAGAGCCCCAGATTTTATGTTGCCCTGGAGAGCTTGCAGAGCACTGGGGAAAGGCAGGCAGAGAATTCCCTGCTAGCAGCTTCTCTGTGCCTGGGAAGGAGAAGTGTTCACATTGCTTCGCAGAATCGCGTTTGTGCAGAAAACTCTAACACTTGTTCAGAAGGAAAGAAAGCACAGAGCCCCACATTTTATGTTGCCCTGGAGAGCTTGCAGAGCACTGGGGAAAGGCAGGCAGAGAATTCCCTGCTAGCACCTTCTCTGTGCCTGAGAAGCAAAAGTGTTCACATTGCTTCGCAGAATCGCGTTTGTGCAGAAAACACTAACACTTGTTCAGAAGGAAAGAAAGCACAGAGCCCCAGATTTTATGTTGCCCTGGAGAGCTTGCAGAGCACTGGGGAAAGGCAGGCAGAGAATTCCCTGCTAGCACCTTCTCTGTGCCTGGGAAGCACAAGTGTTCACATTGCTTCGCAGAATCGCGTTTGTGCAGAAAACACTAACACTTGTTCAGAAGGAAAGAAAGCACAGAGCCCCAGATTTTATGTTGCCCTGGAGAGCTTGCAGAGCACTGGGGAAAGGCAGGCAGAGAATTCCCTGCTAGCACCTTCTCTGTGCCTGGGAAGCACAAGTGTTCCCATTGCTTCGCAGAATCGCGTTTGTGCAGAAAACACTAACACTTGTTCAGAAGGAAAGAAAGCACAGAGCCCCAGATTTTATGTTGCCCTGGAGAGCTTGCAGAGCACTGGGGAAAAGCAGGCAGAGAATTCCCTGCTAGCACCTTCTCTGTGCCTGGGAAGCACAAGTGTTCACATTGCTTCGCAGAATCGCGTTTGTGCAGAAAACACTAACACTTGTTCAGAAGGAAAGAAAGCACAGAGCCCCACATTTTATGTTGCCCTGGAGAGCTTGCAGAGCACTGGGGAAAGGCAGGCAGAGAATTCCCTGCTAGCACCTTCTCTGTGCCTGGGAAGCACAAGTGTTCACATTGCTTCGCAGAATCGCGTTTGTGCAGAAAACACTAACACTTGTTCAGAAGGAAAGAAAGCCCAGAGCCCCAGATTTTATGTTGCCCTGGAGAGCTTGCAGAGCACTGGGGAAAGGCAGGCAGAGAATTCCCTGCTAGCACCTTCTCTGTGCCTGGGAAGCACAAGTGTTCACATTGCTTCGCAGAATCGCGTTTGTGCAGAAAACACTAACACTTGTTCAGAAGGAAAGAAAGCACAGAGCCCCACATTTTATGTTGCCCTGGAGAGCTTGCAGAGCACTGGGGAAAGGCAGGCAGAGAATTCCCTGCTAGCACCTTCTCTGTGCCTGGGAAGCAAAAGTGTTCCCATTGCTTCGCAGAATCGCGTTTGTGCAGAAAACACTAACACTTGTTCAGAAGGAAAGAAAGCACAGAGCCCCAGATTTTATGTTGCCCTGGAGAGCTTGCAGAGCACTGGGGAAAGGCAGGCAGAGAATTCCCTGCTAGCACCTTCTCTGTGCCTGGGAAGGAGAAGTGTTCACATTGCTTCTCAGAATCGCGTTTGTGCAGAAAACACTAACACTTGTTCAGAAGGAAAGAAAGTACAGAGCCCCAGATTTTATGTTGCCCTGGAGAGCTTGCAGAGCACTGGGGAAAGGCAGGCAGAGAATTCCCTGCTAGCACCTTCTCTGTGCCTGGGAAGGAGAAGTGTTCCCATTGCTTTGCAGAATCGCGTTTGTGCAGAAAACACTAACACTTGTTCAGAAGGAAAGAAAGCACAGAGCCCCACATTTTATGTTGCCCTGGAGAGCTTGCAGAGCACTGGGGAAAGGCAGGCAGAGAATTCCCTGCTAGCAGCTTCTCTGTGCCTGGGAAGGAGAAGTGTTCACATTGCTTCGCAGAATCGCGTTTGTGCAGAAAACTCTAACACTTGTTCAGAAGGAAAGAAAGCACAGAGCCCCACATTTTATGTTGCCCTGGAGAGCTTGCAGAGCACTGGGGAAAGGCAGGCAGAGAATTCCCTGCTAGCACCTTCTCTGTGCCTGAGAAGCACAAGTGTTCACATTGCTTCGCAGAATCGCGTTTGTGCAGAAAACACTAACACTTGTTCAGAAGGAAAGAAAGCACAGAGCCCCAGATTTTATGTTGCCCTGGAGAGCTTGCAGAGCACTGGGGAAAGGCAGGCAGAGAATTCCCTGCTAGCACCTTCTCTGTGCCTGGGAAGCACAAGTGTTCCCATTGCTTCGCAGAATCGCGTTTGTGCAGAAAACACTAACACTTGTTCAGAAGGAAAGAAAGCACAGAGCCCCAGATTTTATGTTGCCCTGGAGAGCTTGCAGAGCACTGGGGAAAAGCAGGCAGAGAATTCCCTGCTAGCACCTTCTCTGTGCCTGGGAAGCACAAGTGTTCACATTGCTTCGCAGAATCGCGTTTGTGCAGAAAACACTAACACTTGTTCAGAAGGAAAGAAAGCCCAGAGCCCCACATTTTATGTTGCCCTGGAGAGCTTGCAGAGCACTGGGGAAAGGCAGGCAGAGAATTCCCTGCTAGCACCTTCTCTGTGCCTGGGAAGCACAAGTGTTCACATTGCTTCGCAGAATCGCGTTTGTGCAGAAAACACTAACACTTGTTCAGAAGGAAAGAAAGCACAGAGCCCCACATTTTATGTTGCCCTGGAGAGCTTGCAGAGCACTGGGGAAAGGCAGGCAGAGAATTCCCTGCTAGCACCTTCTCTGTGCCTGGGAAGCACAAGTGTTCACATTGCTTCGCAGAATCGTGTTTGTGCAGAAAACACTAACACTTGTTCAGAAGGAAAGAAAGCACAGAGCCCCACATTTTATGTTGCCCTGGAGAGCTTGCAGAGCACTGGGGAAAGGCAGGCAGAGAATTCCCTGCTAGCACCTTCTCTGTGCCTGGGAAGCAAAAGTGTTCACATTGCTTCGCAGAATCGCGTTTGTGCAGAAAACACTAACACTTGTTCAGAAGGAAAGAAAGCACAGAGCCCCAGATTTTATGTTGCCCTGGAGAGCTTGCAGAGCACTGGGGAAAGGCAGGCAGAGAATTCCCTGCTAGCACCTTCTCTGTGCCTGGGAAGCACAAGTGTTCACATTGCTTCGCAGAATCGCGTTTGTGCAGAAAACACTAACACTTGTTCAGAAGGAAAGAAAGCACAGAGCCCCACATTTTATGTTGCCCTGGAGAGCTTGCAGAGCACTGGGGAAAGGCAGGCAGAGAATTCCCTGCTAGCACCTTCTCTGTGCCTGGGAAGCACAAGTGTTCCCATTGCTTCGCAGAATCGCGTTTGTGCAGAAAACACTAACACTTGTTCAGAAGGAAAGAAAGCACAGAGCCCCACATTTTATGTTGCCCTGGAGAGCTTGCAGAGCACTGGGGAAAGGCAGGCAGAGAATTCCCTGCTAGCACCTTCTCTGTGCCTGGGAAGCACAAGTGTTCCCATTGCTTCGCAGAATCGCGTTTGTGCAGAAAACACTAACACTTGTTCAGAAGGAAAGAAAGCACAGAGCCCCAGATTTTATGTTGCCCTGGAGAGCTTGCAGAGCACTGGGGAAAGGCAGGCAGAGAATTCCCTGCTAGCACCTTCTCTGTGCCTGGGAAGCACAAGTGTTCACATTGCTTTGCAGAATCGCTTTTGTGCAGAAAACACTAACACTTGTTCAGAAGGAAAGGAAGCACAGAGCCCCAGATTTTATGTTGCCCTGGAGAGCTTGCAGAGCACTGGGGAAAGGCAGGCAGAGAATTCCCTGCTAGCACCTTCTCTGTGCCTGGGAAGGAGAAGTGTTCACATTGTTTCACAGAATCGCGTTTGTGCAGAAAACACTAACACTTGTTCAGAAGGAAAGAAAGCACAGAGCCCCAGATTTTATGTTGCCCTGGAGAGCTTGCAGAGCACTGGGGAAAGGCAGGCAGAGAATTCCCTGCTAGCACCTTCTCTGTGCCTGGGAAGGAGAAGTGTTCCCATTGCTTTGCAGAATCGCGTTTGTGCAGAAAACACTAACACTTGTTCAGAAGGAAAGAAAGCACAGAGCCCCAGATTTTATGTTGCCCTGGAGAGCTTGCAGAGCACTGGGGAAAGGCAGGCAGAGAATTCCCTGCTAGCACCTTCTCTGTGCCTGGGAAGCACAAGTGTTCACATTGCTTTGCAGAATCGCTTTTGTGCAGAAAACACTAACACTTGTTCAGAAGGAAAGAAAGCACAGAGCCCCAGATTTTATGTTGCCCTGGAGAGCTTGCAGAGCACTGGGGAAAGGCAGGCAGAGAATTCCCTGCTAGCACCTTCTCTGTGCCTGGGAAGGAGAAGTGTTCACATTGCTTCTCAGAATCGCGTTTGTGCAGAAAACACTAACACTTGTTCAGAAGGAAAGAAAGCACAGAGCCCCAGATTTTATGTTGCCCTGGAGAGCTTGCAGAGCACTGGGGAAAGGCAGGCAGAGAATTCCCTGCTAGCACCTTCTCTGTGCCTGGGAAGGAGAAGTGTTCACATTGCTTCGCAGAATCGCGTTTGTGCAGAAAACACTAACACTTGTTCAGAAGGAAAGAAAGTACAGAGCCCCAGATTTTATGTTGCCCTGGAGAGCTTGCAGAGCACTGGGGAAAGGCAGGCAGAGAATTCCCTGCTAGCACCTTCTCTGTGCCTGAGAAGCAAAAGTGTTCACATTGCTTCGCAGAATCGCGTTTGTGCAGAAAACACTAACACTTGTTCAGAAGGAAAGAAAGCACAGAGCCCCACATTTTATGTTGCCCTGGAGAGCTTGCAGAGCACTGGGGAAAGGCAGGCAGAGAATTCCCTGCTAGCACCTTCTCTGTGCCTGAGAAGCAAAAGTGTTCACATTGCTTCGCAGAATCGCGTTTGTGCAGAAAACACTAACACTTGTTCAGAAGGAAAGAAAGCACAGAGCCCCAGATTTTATGTTGCCCTGGAGAGCTTGCAGAGCACTGGGGAAAGGCAGGCAGAGAATTCCCTGCTAGCACCTTCTCTGTGCCTGGGAAGCACAAGTGTTCCCATTGCTTCGCAGAATCGCGTTTGTGCAGAAAACACTAACACTTGTTCAGAAGGAAAGAAAGCACAGAGCCCCAGATTTTATGTTGCCCTGGAGAGCTTGCAGAGCACTGGGGAAAAGCAGGCAGAGAATTCCCTGCTAGCACCTTCTCTGTGCCTGGGAAGCACAAGTGTTCACATTGCTTCGCAGAATCGCGTTTGTGCAGAAAACACTAACACTTGTTCAGAAGGAAAGAAAGCCCAGAGCCCCACATTTTATGTTGCCCTGGAGAGCTTGCAGAGCACTGGGGAAAGGCAGGCAGAGAATTCCCTGCTAGCACCTTCTCTGTGCCTGGGAAGCACAAGTGTTCACATTGCTTCGCAGAATCGCGTTTGTGCAGAAAACACTAACACTTGTTCAGAAGGAAAGAAAGCACAGAGCCCCAGATTTTATGTTGCCCTGGAGAGCTTGCAGAGCACTGGGGAAAGGCAGGCAGAGAATTCCCTGCTAGCACCTTCTCTGTGCCTGGGAAGCACAAGTGTTCACATTGCTTCGCAGAATCGCGTTTGTGCAGAAAACACTAACACTTGTTCAGAAGGAAAGAAAGCACAGAGCCCCACATTTTATGTTGCCCTGGAGAGCTTGCAGAGCACTGGGGAAAGGCAGGCAGAGAATTCCCTGCTAGCACCTTCTCTGTGCCTGGGAAGCAAAAGTGTTCACATTGCTTCGCAGAATCGCGTTTGTGCAGAAAACACTAACACTTGTTCAGAAGGAAAGAAAGCACAGAGCCCCAGATTTTATGTTGCCCTGGAGAGCTTGCAGAGCACTGGGGAAAGGCAGGCAGAGAATTCCCTGCTAGCACCTTCTCTGTGCCTGGGAAGCACAAGTGTTCCCATTGCTTCGCAGAATCGCGTTTGTGCAGAAAACACTAACACTTGTTCAGAAGGAAAGAAAGCACAGAGCCCCACATTTTATGTTGCCCTGGAGAGCTTGCAGAGCACTGGGGAAAGGCAGGCAGAGAATTCCCTGCTAGCACCTTCTCTGTGCCTGGGAAGCACAAGTGTTCCCATTGCTTCGCAGAATCGCGTTTGTGCAGAAAACACTAACACTTGTTCAGAAGGAAAGAAAGCACAGAGCCCCACATTTTATGTTGCCCTGGAGAGCTTGCAGAGCACTGGGGAAAGGCAGGCAGAGAATTCCCTGCTAGCACCTTCTCTGTGCCTGGGAAGCACAAGTGTTCCCATTGCTTCGCAGAATCGCGTTTGTGCAGAAAACACTAACACTTGTTCAGAAGGAAAGAAAGCACAGAGCCCCAGATTTTATGTTGCCCTGGAGAGCTTGCAGAGCACTGGGGAAAGGCAGGCAGAGAATTCCCTGCTAGCACCTTCTCTGTGCCTGGGAAGCACAAGTGTTCACATTGCTTTGCAGAATCGCTTTTGTGCAGAAAACACTAACACTTGTTCAGAAGGAAAGGAAGCACAGAGCCCCAGATTTTATGTTGCCCTGGAGAGCTTGCAGAGCACTGGGGAAAGGCAGGCAGAGAATTCCCTGCTAGCACCTTCTCTGTGCCTGGGAAGGAGAAGTGTTCACATTGTTTCACAGAATCGCGTTTGTGCAGAAAACACTAACACTTGTTCAGAAGGAAAGAAAGTACAGAGCCCCAGATTTTATGTTGCCCTGGAGAGCTTGCAGAGCACTGGGGAAAGGCAGGCAGAGAATTCCCTGCTAGCACCTTCTCTGTGCCTGGGAAGGAGAAGTGTTCCCATTGCTTTGCAGAATCGCGTTTGTGCAGAAAACACTAACACTTGTTCAGAAGGAAAGAAAGCACAGAGCCCCACATTTTATGTTTCCCTGGAGAGCTTGCAGAGCACTGGGGAAAGGCAGGCAGAGAATTCCCTGCTAGCACCTTCTCTGTGCCTGGGAAGCACAAGTGTTCACATTGCTTCGCAGAATCGCGTTTGTGCAGAAAACACTAACACTTGTTCAGAAGGAAAGGAAGCACAGAGCCCCAGATTTTATGTTGCCCTGGAGAGCTTGCAGAGCACTGGGGAAAGGCAGGCAGAGAATTCCCTGCTAGCACCTTCTCTGTGCCTGGGAAGCACAAGTGTTCACATTGTTTCACAGAATCGCGTTTGTGCAGAAAACACTAACACTTGTTCAGAAGGAAAGAAAGCACAGAGCCCCAGATTTTATGTTGCCCTGGAGAGCTTGCAGAGCACTGGGGAAAGGCAGGCAGAGAATTCCCTGCTAGCACCTTCTCTGTGCCTGGGAAGGAGAAGTGTTCACATTGCTTCGCAGAATCGCGTTTGTGCAGAAAACACTAACACTTGTTCAGAAGGAAAGAAAGCACAGAGCCCCAGATTTTATGTTGCCCTGGAGAGCTTGCAGAGCACTGGGGAAAGGCAGGCAGAGAATTCCCTGCTAGCACCTTCTCTGTGCCTGGGAAGGAGAAGTGTTCACATTGCTTCGCAGAATCGCGTTTGTGCAGAAAACACTAACACTTGTTCAGAAGGAAAGAAAGCACAGAGCCCCAGATTTTATGTTGCCCTGGAGAGCTTGCAGAGCACTGGGGAAAGGCAGGCAGAGAATTCCCTGCTAGCACCTTCTCTGTGCCTGGGAAGCACAAGTGTTCCCATTGCTTCGCAGAATCGCGTTTGTGCAGAAAACACTAACACTTGTTCAGAAGGAAAGAAAGCACAGAGCCCCAGATTTTATGTAGCCCTGGAGAGCTTGCAGAGCACTGGGGAAAGGCAGGCAGAGAATTCCCTGCTAGCACCTTCTCTGTGCCTGGGAAGGAGAAGTGTTCACATTGCTTCTCAGAATCGCGTTTGTGCAGAAAACACTAACACTTGTTCAGAAGGAAAGAAAGTACAGAGCCCCAGATTTTATGTTGCCCTGGAGAGCTTGCAGAGCACTGGGGAAAGGCAGGCAGAGAATTCCCTGCTAGCACCTTCTCTGTGCCTGGGAAGGAGAAGTGTTCCCACTGCTTTGCAGAATCGCGTTTGTGCAGAAAACACTAACACTTGTTCAGAAGAAAAGAAAGCACAGAGCCCCAGATTTTATGTTGCCCTGGAGAGCTTGCAGAGCACTGGGGAAAGGCAGGCAGAGAATTCCCTGCTAGCAGCTTCTCTGTGCCTGGGAAGGAGAAGTGTTCACATTGCTTCGCAGAATCGCGTTTGTGCAGAAAACTCTAACACTTGTTCAGAAGGAAAGAAAGCACAGAGCCCCACATTTTATGTTGCCCTGGAGAGCTTGCAGAGCACTGGGGAAAGGCAGGCAGAGAATTCCCTGCTAGCACCTTCTCTGTGCCTGAGAAGCAAAAGTGTTCACATTGCTTCGCAGAATCGCGTTTGTGCAGAAAACACTAACACTTGTTCAGAAGGAAAGAAAGCACAGAGCCCCAGATTTTATGTTGCCCTGGAGAGCTTGCAGAGCACTGGGGAAAAGCAGGCAGAGAATTCCCTGCTAGCACCTTCTCTGTGCCTGGGAAGCACAAGTGTTCACATTGCTTCGCAGAATCGCGTTTGTGCAGAAAACACTAACACTTGTTCAGAAGGAAAGAAAGCACAGAGCCCCACATTTTATGTTGCCCTGGAGAGCTTGCAGAGCACTGGGGAAAGGCAGGCAGAGAATTCCCTGCTAGCACCTTCTCTGTGCCTGGGAAGCACAAGTGTTCCCATTGCTTCGCAGAATCGCGTTTGTGCAGAAAACACTAACACTTGTTCAGAAGGAAAGAAAGCCCAGAGCCCCAGATTTTATGTTGCCCTGGAGAGCTTGCAGAGCACTGGGGAAAGGCAGGCAGAGAATTCCCTGCTAGCACCTTCTCTGTGCCTGGGAAGCACAAGTGTTCCCATTGCTTCGCAGAATCGCGTTTGTGCAGAAAACACTAACACTTGTTCAGAAGGAAAGAAAGCACAGAGCCCCACATTTTATGTTGCCCTGGAGAGCTTGCAGAGCACTGGGGAAAGGCAGGCAGAGAATTCCCTGCTAGCACCTTCTCTGTGCCTGGGAAGCAAAAGTGTTCACATTGCTTCGCAGAATCGCGTTTGTGCAGAAAACACTAACACTTGTTCAGAAGGAAAGAAAGCACAGAGCCCCACATTTTATGTTGCCCTGGAGAGCTTGCAGAGCACTGGGGAAAGGCAGGCAGAGAATTCCCTGCTAGCACCTTCTCTGTGCCTGGGAAGCACAAGTGTTCCCATTGCTTCGCAGAATCGCGTTTGTGCAGAAAACACTAACACTTGTTCAGAAGGAAAGGAAGCACAGAGCCCCACATTTTATGTTGCCCTGGAGAGCTTGCAGAGCACTGGGGAAAGGCAGGCAGAGAATTCCCTGCTAGCACCTTCTCTGTGCCTGGGAAGCACAAGTGTTCACATTGCTTTGCAGAATCGCTTTTGTGCAGAAAACACTAACACTTGTTCAGAAGGAAAGGAAGCACAGAGCCCCAGATTTTATGTTGCCCTGGAGAGCTTGCAGAGCACTGGGGAAAGGCAGGCAGAGAATTCCCTGCTAGCACCTTCTCTGTGCCTGGGAAGGAGAAGTGTTCCCATTGCTTTGCAGAATCGCGTTTGTGCAGAAAACACTAACACTTGTTCAGAAGGAAAGAAAGCACAGAGCCCCAGATTTTATGTTGCCCTGGAGAGCTTGCAGAGCACTGGGGAAAGGCAGGCAGAGAATTCCCTGCTAGCACCTTCTCTGTGCCTGGGAAGCACAAGTGTTCCCATTGCTTCGCAGAATCGCGTTTGTGCAGAAAACACTAACACTTGTTCAGAAGGAAAGAAAGCACAGAGCCCCAGATTTTATGTTGCCCTGGAGAGCTTGCAGAGCACTGGGGAAAAGCAGGCAGAGAATTCCCTGCTAGCACCTTCTCTGTGCCTGGGAAGCACAAGTGTTCACATTGCTTCGCAGAATCGCGTTTGTGCAGAAAACACTAACACTTGTTCAGAAGGAAAGAAAGCCCAGAGCCCCAGATTTTATGTTGCCCTGGAGAGCTTGCAGAGCACTGGGGAAAGGCAGGCAGAGAATTCCCTGCTAGCACCTTCTCTGTGCCTGGGAAGCACAAGTGTTCCCATTGCTTCGCAGAATCGCGTTTGTGCAGAAAACACTAACACTTGTTCAGAAGGAAAGAAAGCACAGAGCCCCACATTTTATGTTGCCCTGGAGAGCTTGCAGAGCACTGGGGAAAGGCAGGCAGAGAATTCCCTGCTAGCACCTTCTCTGTGCCTGGGAAGCACAAGTGTTCACATTGCTTCGCAGAATCGCGTTTGTGCAGAAAACACTAACACTTGTTCAGAAGGAAAGAAAGCACAGAGCCCCACATTTTATGTTGCCCTGGAGAGCTTGCAGAGCACTGGGGAAAGGCAGGCAGAGAATTCCCTGCTAGCACCTTCTCTGTGCCTGGGAAGCACAAGTGTTCCCATTGCTTCGCAGAATCGCGTTTGTGCAGAAAACACTAACACTTGTTCAGAAGGAAAGAAAGCACAGAGCCCCAGATTTTATGTTGCCCTGGAGAGCTTGCAGAGCACTGGGGAAAGGCAGGCAGAGAATTCCCTGCTAGCACCTTCTCTGTGCCTGGGAAGCACAAGTGTTCCCATTGCTTCGCAGAATCGCGTTTGTGCAGAAAACACTAACACTTGTTCAGAAGGAAAGAAAGCACAGAGCCCCAGATTTTATGTTGCCCTGGAGAGCTTGCAGAGCACTGGGGAAAGGCAGGCAGAGAATTCCCTGCTAGCACCTTCTCTGTGCCTGGGAAGCACAAGTGTTCACATTGCTTCGCAGAATCGCGTTTGTGCAGAAAACACTAACACTTGTTCAGAAGGAAAGGAAGCACAGAGCCCCAGATTTTATGTTGCCCTGGAGAGCTTGCAGAGCACTGGGGAAAGGCAGGCAGAGAATTCCCTGCTAGCACCTTCTCTGTGCCTGGGAAGCACAAGTGTTCACATTGTTTCACAGAATCGCGTTTGTGCAGAAAACACTAACACTTGTTCAGAAGGAAAGAAAGCACAGAGCCCCAGATTTTATGTTGCCCTGGAGAGCTTGCAGAGCACTGGGGAAAGGCAGGCAGAGAATTCCCTGCTAGCACCTTCTCTGTGCCTGGGAAGGAGAAGTGTTCACATTGCTTCGCAGAATCGCGTTTGTGCAGAAAACACTAACACTTGTTCAGAAGGAAAGAAAGCACAGAGCCCCAGATTTTATGTTGCCCTGGAGAGCTTGCAGAGCACTGGGGAAAGGCAGGCAGAGAATTCCCTGCTAGCACCTTCTCTGTGCCTGGGAAGCACAAGTGTTCACATTGCTTCGCAGAATCGCGTTTGTGCAGAAAACACTAACACTTGTTCAGAAGGAAAGAAAGCACAGAGCCCCAGATTTTATGTTGCCCTGGAGAGCTTGCAGAGCACTGGGGAAAGGCAGGCAGAGAATTCCCTGCTAGCACCTTCTCTGTGCCTGGGAAGGAGAAGTGTTCACATTGCTTCTCAGAATCGCGTTTGTGCAGAAAACACTAACACTTGTTCAGAAGGAAAGAAAGTACAGAGCCCCAGATTTTATGTTGCCCTGGAGAGCTTGCAGAGCACTGGGGAAAGGCAGGCAGAGAATTCCCTGCTAGCACCTTCTCTGTGCCTGGGAAGGAGAAGTGTTCCCATTGCTTTGCAGAATCGCGTTTGTGCAGAAAACACTAACACTTGTTCAGAAGGAAAGAAAGCACAGAGCCCCACATTTTATGTTTCCCTGGAGAGCTTGCAGAGCACTGGGGAAAGGCAGGCAGAGAATTCCCTGCTAGCAGCTTCTCTGTGCCTGGGAAGGAGAAGTGTTCACATTGCTTCGCAGAATCGCGTTTGTGCAGAAAACACTAACACTTGTTCAGAAGGAAAGAAAGCACAGAGCCCCACATTTTATGTTGCCCTGGAGAGCTTGCAGAGCACTGGGGAAAGGCAGGCAGAGAATTCCCTGCTAGCACCTTCTCTGTGCCTGGGAAGCACAAGTGTTCCCATTGCTTCGCAGAATCGCGTTTGTGCAGAAAACACTAACACTTGTTCAGAAGGAAAGAAAGCACAGAGCCCCAGATTTTATGTTGCCCTGGAGAGCTTGCAGAGCACTGGGGAAAAGCAGGCAGAGAATTCCCTGCTAGCACCTTCTCTGTGCCTGGGAAGCACAAGTGTTCACATTGCTTCGCAGAATCGCGTTTGTGCAGAAAACACTAACACTTGTTCAGAAGGAAAGAAAGCACAGAGCCCCACATTTTATGTTGCCCTGGAGAGCTTGCAGAGCACTGGGGAAAGGCAGGCAGAGAATTCCCTGCTAGCACCTTCTCTGTGCCTGGGAAGCACAAGTGTTCACATTGCTTCGCAGAATCGCGTTTGTGCAGAAAACACTAACACTTGTTCAGAAGGAAAGAAAGCCCAGAGCCCCAGATTTTATGTTGCCCTGGAGAGCTTGCAGAGCACTGGGGAAAGGCAGGCAGAGAATTCCCTGCTAGCACCTTCTCTGTGCCTGGGAAGCACAAGTGTTCACATTGCTTCGCAGAATCGCGTTTGTGCAGAAAACACTAACACTTGTTCAGAAGGAAAGAAAGCACAGAGCCCCACATTTTATGTTGCCCTGGAGAGCTTGCAGAGCACTGGGGAAAGGCAGGCAGAGAATTCCCTGCTAGCACCTTCTCTGTGCCTGGGAAGCAAAAGTGTTCCCATTGCTTCGCAGAATCGCGTTTGTGCAGAAAACACTAACACTTGTTCAGAAGGAAAGAAAGCACAGAGCCCCACATTTTATGTTGCCCTGGAGAGCTTGCAGAGCACTGGGGAAAGGCAGGCAGAGAATTCCCTGCTAGCACCTTCTCTGTGCCTGGGAAGCACAAGTGTTCCCATTGCTTCGCAGAATCGCGTTTGTGCAGAAAACACTAACACTTGTTCAGAAGGAAAGAAAGCACAGAGCCCCAGATTTTATGTTGCCCTGGAGAGCTTGCAGAGCACTGGGGAAAGGCAGGCAGAGAATTCCCTGCTAGCACCTTCTCTGTGCCTGGGAAGCACAAGTGTTCACATTGCTTTGCAGAATCGCTTTTGTGCAGAAAACACTAACACTTGTTCAGAAGGAAAGGAAGCACAGAGCCCCACATTTTATGTTGCCCTGGAGAGCTTGCAGAGCACTGGGGAAAGGCAGGCAGAGAATTCCCTGCTAGCACCTTCTCTGTGCCTGGGAAGCACAAGTGTTCACATTGCTTTGCAGAATCGCGTTTGTGCAGAAAACACTAACACTTGTTCAGAAGGAAAGAAAGCACAGAGCCCCAGATTTTATGTTGCCCTGGAGAGCTTGCAGAGCACTGGGGAAAGGCAGGCAGAGAATTCCCTGCTAGCACCTTCTCTGTGCCTGGGAAGGAGAAGTGTTCCCATTGTTCGCAGAATCGCGTTTGTGCAGAAAACACTAACACTTGTCCAGAAGGAAAGAAAGCACAGAGCCCCACATTTTATGTTGCCCTGGAGAGCTTGCAGAGCACTGGGGAAAAGCAGGCAGAGAATTCCCTGCTAGCACCTTCTCTGTGCCTGGGAAGCACAAGTGTTCACATTGCTTCGCAGAATCGCGTTTGTGCAGAAAACACTAACACTTGTTCAGAAGGAAAGAAAGCACAGAGCCCCAGATTTTATGTTGCCCTGGAGAGCTTGCAGAGCACTGGGGAAAGGCAGGCAGAGAATTCCCTGCTAGCACCTTCTCTGTGCCTGGGAAGCACAAGTGTTCACATTGCTTCGCAGAATCGCGTTTGTGCAGAAAACACTAACACTTGTTCAGAAGGAAAGAAAGCACAGAGCCCCAGATTTTATGTTGCCCTGGAGAGCTTGCAGAGCACTGGGGAAAGGCAGGCAGAGAATTCCCTGCTAGCACCTTCTCTGTGCCTGGGAAGCACAAGTGTTCACATTGCTTCGCAGAATCGCGTTTGTGCAGAAAACACTAACACTTGTTCAGAAGGAAAGAAAGCACAGAGCCCCACATTTTATGTTGCCCTGGAGAGCTTGCAGAGCACTGGGGAAAGGCAGGCAGAGAATTCCCTGCTAGCACCTTCTCTGTGCCTGGGAAGCACAAGTGTTCACATTGCTTCGCAGAATCGCGTTTGTGCAGAAAACACTAACACTTGTTCAGAAGGAAAGAAAGCACAGAGCCCCACATTTTATGTTGCCCTGGAGAGCTTGCAGAGCACTGGGGAAAGGCAGGCAGAGAATTCCCTGCTAGCACCTTCTCTGTGCCTGGGAAGCACAAGTGTTCCCATTGCTTCGCAGAATCGCGTTTGTGCAGAAAACACTAACACTTGTTCAGAAGGAAAGAAAGCACAGAGCCCCAGATTTTATGTTGCCCTGGAGAGCTTGCAGAGCACTGGGGAAAGGCAGGCAGAGAATTCCCTGCTAGCACCTTCTCTGTGCCTGGGAAGCACAAGTGTTCACATTGCTTTGCAGAATCGCTTTTGTGCAGAAAACACTAACACTTGTTCAGAAGGAAAGGAAGCACAGAGCCCCAGATTTTATGTTGCCCTGGAGAGCTTGCAGAGCACTGGGGAAAGGCAGGCAGAGAATTCCCTGCTAGCACCTTCTCTGTGCCTGGGAAGGAGAAGTGTTCACATTGTTTCACAGAATCGCGTTTGTGCAGAAAACACTAACACTTGTTCAGAAGGAAAGAAAGCACAGAGCCCCAGATTTTATGTTGCCCTGGAGAGCTTGCAGAGCACTGGGGAAAAGCAGGCAGAGAATTCCCTGCTAGCACCTTCTCTGTGCCTGGGAAGCACAAGTGTTCACATTGCTTCGCAGAATCGCGTTTGTGCAGAAAACACTAACACTTGTTCAGAAGGAAAGAAAGCACAGAGCCCCACATTTTATGTTGCCCTGGAGAGCTTGCAGAGCACTGGGGAAAGGCAGGCAGAGAATTCCCTGCTAGCACCTTCTCTGTGCCTGGGAAGCACAAGTGTTCACATTGCTTCGCAGAATCGCGTTTGTGCAGAAAACACTAACACTTGTTCAGAAGGAAAGAAAGCCCAGAGCCCCAGATTTTATGTTGCCCTGGAGAGCTTGCAGAGCACTGGGGAAAGGCAGGCAGAGAATTCCCTGCTAGCACCTTCTCTGTGCCTGGGAAGCACAAGTGTTCACATTGCTTCGCAGAATCGCGTTTGTGCAGAAAACACTAACACTTGTTCAGAAGGAAAGAAAGCACAGAGCCCCACATTTTATGTTGCCCTGGAGAGCTTGCAGAGCACTGGGGAAAGGCAGGCAGAGAATTCCCTGCTAGCACCTTCTCTGTGCCTGGGAAGCAAAAGTGTTCCCATTGCTTCGCAGAATCGCGTTTGTGCAGAAAACACTAACACTTGTTCAGAAGGAAAGAAAGCACAGAGCCCCACATTTTATGTTGCCCTGGAGAGCTTGCAGAGCACTGGGGAAAGGCAGGCAGAGAATTCCCTGCTAGCACCTTCTCTGTGCCTGGGAAGCACAAGTGTTCCCATTGCTTCGCAGAATCGCGTTTGTGCAGAAAACACTAACACTTGTTCAGAAGGAAAGAAAGCACAGAGCCCCAGATTTTATGTTGCCCTGGAGAGCTTGCAGAGCACTGGGGAAAGGCAGGCAGAGAATTCCCTGCTAGCACCTTCTCTGTGCCTGGGAAGCACAAGTGTTCACATTGCTTTGCAGAATCGCTTTTGTGCAGAAAACACTAACACTTGTTCAGAAGGAAAGGAAGCACAGAGCCCCAGATTTTATGTTGCCCTGGAGAGCTTGCAGAGCACTGGGGAAAGGCAGGCAGAGAATTCCCTGCTAGCACCTTCTCTGTGCCTGGGAAGCACAAGTGTTCACATTGCTTTGCAGAATCGCGTTTGTGCAGAAAACACTAACACTTGTTCAGAAGGAAAGAAAGCACAGAGCCCCAGATTTTATGTTGCCCTGGAGAGCTTGCAGAGCACTGGGGAAAGGCAGGCAGAGAATTCCCTGCTAGCACCTTCTCTGTGCCTGGGAAGGAGAAGTGTTCCCATTGTTCGCAGAATCGCGTTTGTGCAGAAAACACTAACACTTGTCCAGAAGGAAAGAAAGCACAGAGCCCCACATTTTATGTTGCCCTGGAGAGCTTGCAGAGCACTGGGGAAAAGCAGGCAGAGAATTCCCTGCTAGCACCTTCTCTGTGCCTGGGAAGCACAAGTGTTCACATTGCTTCGCAGAATCGCGTTTGTGCAGAAAACACTAACACTTGTTCAGAAGGAAAGAAAGCACAGAGCCCCAGATTTTATGTTGCCCTGGAGAGCTTGCAGAGCACTGGGGAAAGGCAGGCAGAGAATTCCCTGCTAGCACCTTCTCTGTGCCTGGGAAGCACAAGTGTTCACATTGCTTCGCAGAATCGCGTTTGTGCAGAAAACACTAACACTTGTTCAGAAGGAAAGAAAGCACAGAGCCCCACATTTTATGTTGCCCTGGAGAGCTTGCAGAGCACTGGGGAAAGGCAGGCAGAGAATTCCCTGCTAGCACCTTCTCTGTGCCTGGGAAGCACAAGTGTTCACATTGCTTCGCAGAATCGCGTTTGTGCAGAAAACACTAACACTTGTTCAGAAGGAAAGAAAGCACAGAGCCCCACATTTTATGTTGCCCTGGAGAGCTTGCAGAGCACTGGGGAAAGGCAGGCAGAGAATTCCCTGCTAGCACCTTCTCTGTGCCTGGGAAGCACAAGTGTTCACATTGCTTCGCAGAATCGCGTTTGTGCAGAAAACACTAACACTTGTTCAGAAGGAAAGAAAGCACAGAGCCCCACATTTTATGTTGCCCTGGAGAGCTTGCAGAGCACTGGGGAAAGGCAGGCAGAGAATTCCCTGCTAGCACCTTCTCTGTGCCTGGGAAGCACAAGTGTTCCCATTGCTTCGCAGAATCGCGTTTGTGCAGAAAACACTAACACTTGTTCAGAAGGAAAGAAAGCACAGAGCCCCAGATTTTATGTTGCCCTGGAGAGCTTGCAGAGCACTGGGGAAAGGCAGGCAGAGAATTCCCTGCTAGCACCTTCTCTGTGCCTGGGAAGCACAAGTGTTCACATTGCTTTGCAGAATCGCTTTTGTGCAGAAAACACTAACACTTGTTCAGAAGGAAAGGAAGCACAGAGCCCCAGATTTTATGTTGCCCTGGAGAGCTTGCAGAGCACTGGGGAAAGGCAGGCAGAGAATTCCCTGCTAGCACCTTCTCTGTGCCTGGGAAGGAGAAGTGTTCACATTGTTTCACAGAATCGCGTTTGTGCAGAAAACACTAACACTTGTTCAGAAGGAAAGAAAGCACAGAGCCCCAGATTTTATGTTGCCCTGGAGAGCTTGCAGAGCACTGGGGAAAGGCAGGCAGAGAATTCCCTGCTAGCACCTTCTCTGTGCCTGGGAAGGAGAAGTGTTCACATTGCTTCGCAGAATCGCGTTTGTGCAGAAAACACTAACACTTGTTCAGAAGGAAAGAAAGCACAGAGCCCCAGATTTTATGTTGCCCTGGAGAGCTTGCAGAGCACTGGGGAAATGCAGGCAGAGAATTCCCTGCTAGCACCTTCTCTGTGCCTGGGAAGCACAAGTGTTCCCATTGCTTCGCAGAATCGCGTTTGTGCAGAAAACACTAACACTTGTTCAGAAGGAAAGAAAGCACAGAGCCCCACATTTTATGTTGCCCTGGAGAGCTTGCAGAGCACTGGGGAAAGGCAGGCAGAGAATTCCCTGCTAGCACCTTCTCTGTGCCTGGGAAGGAGAAGTGTTCACATTGCTTCTCAGAATCGCGTTTGTGCAGAAAACACTAACACTTGTTCAGAAGGAAAGAAAGTACAGAGCCCCAGATTTTATGTTGCCCTGGAGAGCTTGCAGAGCACTGGGGAAAGGCAGGCAGAGAATTCCCTGCTAGCACCTTCTCTGTGCCTGGGAAGGAGAAGTGTTCCCATTGCTTTGCAGAATCGCGTTTGTGCAGAAAACACTAACACTTGTTCAGAAGGAAAGAAAGCACAGAGCCCCACATTTTATGTTGCCCTGGAGAGCTTGCAGAGCACTGGGGAAAGGCAGGCAGAGAATTCCCTGCTAGCAGCTTCTCTGTGCCTGGGAAGGAGAAGTGTTCACATTGCTTCGCAGAATCGCGTTTGTGCAGAAAACACTAACACTTGTTCAGAAGGAAAGAAAGCACAGAGCCCCACATTTTATGTTGCCCTGGAGAGCTTGCAGAGCACTGGGGAAAGGCAGGCAGAGAATTCCCTGCTAGCACCTTCTCTGTGCCTGGGAAGCAAAAGTGTTCACATTGCTTCGCAGAATCGCGTTTGTGCAGAAAACACTAACACTTGTTCAGAAGGAAAGAAAGCACAGAGCCCCAGATTTTATGTTGCCCTGGAGAGCTTGCAGAGCACTGGGGAAAGGCAGGCAGAGAATTCCCTGCTAGCACCTTCTCTGTGCCTGGGAAGCACAAGTGTTCCCATTGCTTCGCAGAATCGCGTTTGTGCAGAAAACACTAACACTTGTTCAGAAGGAAAGAAAGCACAGAGCCCCAGATTTTATGTTGCCCTGGAGAGCTTGCAGAGCACTGGGGAAAGGCAGGCAGAGAATTCCCTGCTAGCACCTTCTCTGTGCCTGGGAAGCACAAGTGTTCCCATTGCTTCGCAGAATCGCGTTTGTGCAGAAAACACTAACACTTGTTCAGAAGGAAAGAAAGCACAGAGCCCCAGATTTTATGTTGCCCTGGAGAGCTTGCAGAGCACTGGGGAAAGGCAGGCAGAGAATTCCCTGCTAGCACCTTCTCTGTGCCTGGGAAGCACAAGTGTTCCCATTGCTTCGCAGAATCGCGTTTGTGCAGAAAACACTAACACTTGTTCAGAAGGAAAGAAAGCACAGAGCCCCACATTTTATGTTGCCCTGGAGAGCTTGCAGAGCACTGGGGAAAGGCAGGCAGAGAATTCCCTGCTAGCACCTTCTCTGTGCCTGGGAAGCACAAGTGTTCACATTGCTTCGCAGAATCGTGTTTGTGCAGAAAACTCTAACACTTGTTCAGAAGGAAAGAAAGCACAGAGCCCCAGATTTTATGTTGCCCTGGAGAGCTTGCAGAGCACTGGGGAAAGGCAGGCAGAGAATTCCCTGCTAGCACCTTCTCTGTGCCTGGGAAGCACAAGTGTTCCCATTGCTTCGCAGAATCGCGTTTGTGCAGAAAACACTAACACTTGTTCAGAAGGAAAGAAAGCACAGAGCCCCAGATTTTATGTTGCCCTGGAGAGCTTGCAGAGCACTGGGGAAAGGCAGGCAGAGAATTCCCTGCTAGCACCTTCTCTGTGCCTGGGAAGCACAAGTGTTCCCATTGCTTCGCAGAATCGCGTTTGTGCAGAAAACACTAACACTTGTTCAGAAGGAAAGAAAGCACAGAGCCCCAGATTTTATGTTGCCCTGGAGAGCTTGCAGAGCACTGGGGAAAGGCAGGCAGAGAATTCCCTGCTAGCACCTTCTCTGTGCCTGGGAAGCACAAGTGTTCACATTGCTTCGCAGAATCGCGTTTGTGCAGAAAACACTAACACTTGTTCAGAAGGAAAGAAAGCACAGAGCCCCAGATTTTATGTTGCCCTGGAGAGCTTGCAGAGCACTGGGGAAAGGCAGGCAGAGAATTCCCTGCTAGCACCTTCTCTGTGCCTGGGAAGGAGAAGTGTTCCCATTGCTTTGCAGAATCGCGTTTGTGCAGAAAACACTAACACTTGTTCAGAAGGAAAGAAAGCACAGAGCCCCAGATTTTATGTTGCCCTGGAGAGCTTGCAGAGCACTGGGGAAAGGCAGGCAGAGAATTCCCTGCTAGCACCTTCTCTGTGCCTGGGAAGCACAAGTGTTCACATTGCTTCGCAGAATCGCGTTTGTGCAGAAAACACTAACACTTGTTCAGAAGGAAAGAAAGCACAGAGCCCCACATTTTATGTTGCCCTGGAGAGCTTGCAGAGCACTGGGGAAAGGCAGGCAGAGAATTCCCTGCTAGCACCTTCTCTGTGCCTGGGAAGCACAAGTGTTCCCATTGCTTCGCAGAATCGCGTTTGTGCAGAAAACACTAACACTTGTTCAGAAGGAAAGAAAGCACAGAGCCCCAGATTTTATGTTGCCCTGGAGAGCTTGCAGAGCACTGGGGAAAGGCAGGCAGAGAATTCCCTGCTAGCACCTTCTCTGTGCCTGGGAAGCACAAGTGTTCACATTGCTTTGCAGAATCGCTTTTGTGCAGAAAACACTAACACTTGTTCAGAAGGAAAGGAAGCACAGAGCCCCAGATTTTATGTTGCCCTGGAGAGCTTGCAGAGCACTGGGGAAAGGCAGGCAGAGAATTCCCTGCTAGCACCTTCTCTG
>JASWHU010000777.1:0-25092 GCA_030819815.1 Strix occidentalis | reverse complement strand
AGAGGAGGAAGAGAGAGGAGGAAGAGAGAGGAAGAGGACAGAGAAGGAAGAGAGATGTAGAAGAGAGAGAAGGAAGAGAGAGGAAGAAGAGAGAGGAGGAAGAGATAGGAGGAAGAGAGAGGAAGAGGAGAGAAGAGGAAGAGAGAGGAGGAAGAGAGAGGAGGAAGAGAGAGGAGGAAGAGAGATGAGGAGGAGAGAGGAGGAAGAATAGAGGAGGAAGAGACAGGAAGAGGAGAGAGGAGGAGGAGAGAGGAGGAAGAGAGAGGAGGAAGAGAGAGGAGGAAGAGAGAGGTAGAAGAGAGAGGAGGAAGAGAGAGGAGGAAGAGAAAGGAGGTAGAAAGAGGTCGAAGAGAGAGGAAGAAGGGAGAGAAGGAAGAGAGAGGAAGAGGAGAGAGGAGGAAGATAGAGGAGGAAGAGAGAGGAGGAAGAGAGAGGACGAATAGATAGGAGGAAGAGAGAGGAAGAGGAGAGAGGAGGAAGAGAGAAGAGGAAGAGAGATGAGGAGGGGAGAGGAGGAAGAGAGAGGAGGAACAGAGAGGAGGAAGAGAGGGAGGAAGAGAGAGGAAGAGCAGAGAGTTTGAAGAGAGAGGAGCAAGAGAGATGAGGAAGAGAGAGGAAGAGGAGAGAGGAGGAAGATAGAGGATGAAGAGAGAGGAGGAAGAGAGATTAGGACGAGATAGGAGGAAGAGGGAGGAGGAAGAGAGAGGAGCAAGACAGAGGAGGAAGACAGAGGAATAGGAGAGATTAGGAGGAGATAGGAGGAAGAGAAGAGGAGGAGAGAGGAGGAAGAGAGAGGAGGAAGAGAATGGAGGAAGAGAGAGGTGGAAGAGAGAGGAGGATGATAGAGGAGGAAGAGAGATGAGGAGGAGAGAGGAGGAACAGAGAGGAGCAAGAGAGAGGAGGAAGAGAGAGTAAGAGGAGACAGGAGGAAGAGAGAGGAGGAAGAGAGAGGAGGAAGAGAGAGGAAGAAGATAGAGGAGGAAGAGAGAGGAGGAAGATAGAGGAAGAGGAGAGAGGAGGAAGAGGAGGAGGAAGAGAGAAGAAGAGGAGAGTGGAGGAAGAGAGAAGAGGAAGATAGAGGAGGAAGAGAGAGGAGGAAAAGAGAGGAGGAAGAGAGATTAAGAGGAGAGAGGAGGAAGAGAGAGGAGGAAGAGAGATGAGGAGCAGAGAGGACGAACAGAGAGGAAGAGGAGTGAGGAGGAAGAGAGAGGAGGAAGAGAGAGGAGGAGGAGAGAGGAGGAAGAGAGAGGAGGAAGAGAGAGGAGGAAGAGAGATGAGGATGAGAGAGGAGGAAGAATAGAGGAGGAAGAGACAGGAAGAGGAGAGAGGAGGAGGAGAGAGGAGGAAGAGAGAGGAGGAAGAGAGAGGAGGAAGAGAGAGGTAGAAGAGAGAGGAGGAAGAGAGAGGAGGAAGAGAAAGGAGGTAGAAAGAGGTCGAAGAGAGAGGAAGAAGGGAGAGAAGGAAGAGAGAGGAAGAGGAGAGAGGAGGAAGATAGAGGAGGAAGAGAGAGGAGGAAGAGAGAGGACGAATAGATAGGAGGAAGAGAGAGGAAGAGGAGAGAGGAGGAAGAGAGAAGAGGAAGAGAGATGAGGAGGAGAGAGGAGGAAGAGACAGGAAGAGGAGAGAGGAGGAGGGGAGAGGAGGAAGAGAGAGGAGGAACAGAGAGGAGGAAGAGAGGGAGGAAGAGAGAGGAAGAGCAGAGAGTTTGAAGAGAGAGGAGCAAGAGAGATGAGGAAGAGAGAGGAAGAGGAGAGAGGAGGAAGAGAGAGGATGAAGAGAGAGGAGGAAGAGAGATTAGGACGAGATAGGAGGAAGAGGGAGGAATAAGAGAGAGGAGCAAGACAGAGGAGGAAGACAGAGGAATAGGAGAGATTAGGAGGAGATAGGAGGAAGAGAAGAGGAGGAGAGAGGAGGAAGAGGGAGGAGGAAGAGAGAGGAAGAAGAGGAGGAGGAAGAGAGAGGAAGAGGAGAGAGGAGGAGGAGAGAGGAGGAAGAGAGAGGAGGAAGAGAATGGAGGAAGAGAGAGGTGGAAGAGAGAGGAGGATGATAGAGGAGGAAGAGAGATGAGGAGGAGAGAGGAGGAACAGAGAGGAGCAAGAGAGAGGAGGAAGAGAGAGTAAGAGGAGACAGGAGGAAGAGAGAGGAGGAAGAGAGAGGAGGAAGAGAGAGGAAGAAGAGAGAGGAGGAAGAGAGAGGAGGAAGATAGAGGAAGAGGAGAGAGGAGGAAGAGGAGGAGGAAGAGAGAAGAAGAGGAGAGTGGAGGAAGAGAGAAGAGGAAGATAGAGGAGGAAGAAGAGGAGGAAAAGAGAGGAGGAAGAGAGATTAAGAGGAGAGAGGAGGAAGAGAGAGGAGGAAGAGAGAGGAGGAGGAGAGAGGAGGAAGAGAGAGGAGGAAGACAGATGTGGAAGAGCGAGGATGAAGAGAGAGGAAGAAGAGAGAGGAGGAAGAGATAGGAGGAAGAGAGAGGAAGAGCAGAGTGGAGGAAGAGAGAGGAGGAAGAGAGAGGAAGAAGAGAGAGGAGGAAGATAGAGGAAGAGGAGAGAGGAGGAAGAGAGAGAAGGAAGAGATAGGAGGAAAAGAGAGGAGGAAGAGAGTGGAGGAAGAGAGCTGAGTAGGAGATAGGAGGAAGAGAGAGGAGGAAGAGAGAGGAAAAAGAGAGAGGAGGAAGAGAGAGGAGGAAGAGAGAGGAGGAAGATAGAGGAAGAGGAGAGAGGAGGAAGAGGAGGATGAAGAGAGAGGAAGAGGAGAGTGGAGGTAGAGAGAAGAGGAAGAGAAAGGAGGAAGAGAGAGGAAGAAGAGAGAGGAAGAGGAGAGAGGAGGAAGAGAGAGGGGGAAGAGAGAGGAGGAAGAGAGAGGAGGAAAAGAGAGGAGAAAGAGAGAGGGAGAGGAAAGAGGAGGAAGAGAGGAAGAAGTTAGAGGAGGAAGAGAGAGGAGGAAGAGTGAGGCGGAAGATAGAGGAGGAAGAGAGAGGAGGAAGAGAAAGGAGGTAGAAAGAGGTCGAAGAGAGAGGAAGAAGGGAGAGAAGGAAGAGAGAGGAAGAGGAGAGAGGAGGAAGAGAGAGGAAAAACATAGAGGAAGAGGAGAGAGGAGGAAGAGGAGGAGGAAAAGAGAGGAAGAAGAGAGTGGAGGAAGAGAGAAGAGAAAGAGAGACGAGGAAGATAGAGCAAGAATAGAGAGGAAGAAGAGAGAGGAGGAAGAGAGAGGAGGAAGAGAGAGGAGGAAGAGAGAGGAGGAAAAGAGAGGAGGAAGAGAGAGGAAGAGGAGAGAGGAGGAAGAGAGAGGAGGAAGAGACAGGAGGAAGAGAGAGGAGGAAGAGAGAGGAGGAAGAGAGACGAGGATGAGAGAGGAGCAAGAGAGAGGAGGAAGAGAGAGGAAGAGGAGAGAGGAGGAAGCAAGAGGAGGAAGAGAGAGGAGGAATAGAGATTAGGAGGAGATAGGAGGAAGAGCGAGGAGGAAGACAGTGGAGGAAGAGAGAGGAGGAAGAGAGAGGAGGAAGAGAGAGAAGGAAGAGAAAGGAAGAGGAGAGAGGAGGAAGAGAGAGGAGGAAGAGAGAGGAGGAAGAGAGGGAGGAAGAGAGAGGAAGAGCAGAGAGTTAGAAGAGAGAGGAGCAAGAGAGATGAGGAAGAGAGAGGAAGAGGAGAGAGGAGGAAGAGAGAGAATGAACATAGAGGAGGAAGAGAGATTAGGACGAGATAGGAGGAGGAGGGAGGAGGAAGAGAGAGGAGCAAGACAGAGGAGGAAGACAGAGGAATAGGAGAGATTAGGAGGAGATAGGAGGAATAGAAGAGGAGGAGAGAGGAGGAAGAGGGACGAGGAAGAGAGAGGAGGAAGAGAGAGGAAGAAGAGGAGGAGGAAGAGAGAGGAATAGGAGAGAGGAGGAGGAGAGAGGAGGAAGAGAGAGGAGGAAGAGAATGGAAGATGTGAGAGCAGGAAGAGAGAGGAGGAAGAGAGTGGAGGAAGAGAGAGGAGGAAGAGAGAGGAGGATGATAGAGGAGGAAGAGAGATGAGGAGGAGAAAGGACGAAGAGAGAGGAGGAAGAGAGAGGAGGAACAGAGATTAGCAAGAGAGAGGAGGAAGAGACGGTAAGAGGAGAGAGGAGGAAGAGAGAGGAGGAAGAGAGAGGAGGAAGAGAGAGGAAGAAGAGAGAGGAGGAAGAGAGAGGAGGAAGATAGAGGAAGAGGAGAGAGGAGGCAGAGAGAAGAGGAAGATAGAGGAGGAAGAGGGAGGAAGAAGAGAAAGGAAGAGGAGAGAGGAGGAAGAGAGAGGAGGAAAAGAGAGGAGGAAGATAGATTAAGGGGAGAGAGGAGGAAGAGAGAGGAAGAGGAGTGAGGAGGAAGAGAGAGGAGGAAGAGAGGAACAGCAGAGAGGAGGAAGAGAGAGCAGGAGGAGATAGGAGGAAGAGAGAGGAGGAAGACAGATGTGGAAGAGAGAGAATGAAGAGAGAGGAAGAAGAGAGAGGAGGAAGAGATAGGAGGAAGAGAGAGGAAGAGCACAATGGAGGAAGAGAGAGGAGGAAGAGAGAGGAAGAAGAGAGAGGAGGAAGATAGAGGAAGAGGAGAGAGGAGGAAGAGAGAGAAGGAAGAGAGAGGAGGAAGAGAGAGGAGGAAGAGAGAGGAGGAAGAGAGAGGAGGAAGAGAGACGAAGAAGAGAGAAGACGAAGATAGAGGAGGAAGAGAGAGGAGGAAGAGAGTGGAGGAAGAGAGCTGTGTAGGAGATAGGAGGAAGAGAGAGGAGGAAGAGAGAGGAAGAAGAGAGAGGAGGAAGAGAGAGGAGGAAGAGAAAGGAAGAGGAGAGAGGAGGAAGAGAGAGGAGGAAGAGAGAGGAGGAAGAGAGGGAGGAAGAGAGAGGAAGAGCAGAGAGTTAGAAGAGAGAGGAGCAAGAGAGATGAGGAAGAGAGAGGAAGAGGAGAGAGGAGGAAGAGAGAGAATGAAGAGAGAGGAGGAAGAGAGATTAGGACGAGATAGGAGGAGGAGGGAGGAGGAAGAGAGAGGAGCAAGACAGAGGAGGAAGACAGAGGAATAGGAGAGATTAGGAGGAGATAGGAGGAATAGAAGAGGAGGAGAGAGGAGGAAGAGGGACGAGGAAGAGAGAGGAGGAAGAGAGAGGAAGAAGAGGAGGAGGAAGAGAATGGAAGATGTGAGAGCAGGAAGAGAGAGGAGGAAGAGAGTGGAGGAAGAGAGAGGAGGAAGAGAGAGGAGGAACAGAGATTAGCAAGAGAGAGGAGGAAGAGAGGGTAAGAGGAGAGAGGAGGAAGAGAGAGGAGGAAGAGAGAGGAGGAAGAGAGAGGAAGAAGAGGAGGAGGAAGAGAGAGGAAGAGGATAGTGGAGGAATAGAGAGGACGAAGAGAGAGGAAGAAGAGAGAGGAGGAAGATAGAGGAGGAAGAGAGACGAGGATGAGAGAGGAACAAGTAAGAGGAGGAAGAGAGAGGAGGAAGAGAGAGGAGGAAGAGAGAGGAGGAAGAGAGAGGAAGAGGAGAGAGGAGGAAGAGAGAGGAGGAAGAGAGAGGAGGAAGAGAGACGAGGATGAGAGAGGAGCAAGAGAGAGGAGGAAGAGAAAGGAGGAAGAGAAACGGGGAAAGGGAGAGGAAGAGTAGAGAGGAAGAGGAGAGAGGAGGAAGAGAGAGGACGAAGAGAGAGGAGGAAGAGAGAGGAGGAAGAGAGAGGAGGAAAAGAGAGGAGGAAGAGAGAGGACGAGGAGAGAGAAGGAGGAGAGAAGAGGAAGAGAGAGGAGGAAGAGAGATGAGGAGGAAAGAGGAGGAAGAAAGAGGGAGAGGGGAGAGGAGGAAGAGAGAGGAGGAAGAGAGTGGAGAAAGAGAGAGGAGGAAGGAGCTGAGGAGGAGATAGGAGGAAGAGAGAGGAGGAAGAGACAGGAAGAGGAGAGAGGAGGAAGAGAGAGGAAGAGGAGAGAGGAGGAAGATAGAGGAGGAAGATAGAGGAGGAGGAGAGAGGAGGAAGAGAGAGGAGGAAGAGAGAGGAGGAAGAGAGAGGAGGAAGAGAGAGGAGGTAGAGAGAGGAGGAAGAGAGAGGAAGAGGAGAGAGGAGGAAGAGAGAGGAGGAATACAGAGGTAGAAGAGAGAGGAGGAAGAGAGAGGAGGAAGAGAGAGGAGGAAGAAAGAGGAAGAGGAGAGAGGAGGAAGATAGAGGAGGAAGAGAGATGACGAGGAGAAAGGAGGAAGAGAGAGGAGGAAGAGAGAGGAGAAAGAGAGAGGAGGAAGGAGAAGAGGAGGAGATAGGAGGAAGAGAGAGGAGGAAGAGAGAGGAAGCAGAGAGAGGAGGAAGAGAGAGTAGGAAGAGAGAGGAAGAGGAGAGAGGAGGAGGAGAGAGGAGGAAGAGAGAGGAGGAAGAGAGAGGAGGAAGAGAGAGGAGCAAGAGAGAGGAAGAGGAGAGAGGAGGAATAGAGAAGAGGAAGAGAGAGGAGGAAGAGAGACGAGGAAGAGAGAGGAGGAAGAGAGAGGAAGAGGAGAGAGGAGGAATAGAGAAGAGGAAGAGAGAGGCGGAAGAGAGAGGAGGAAGAGACAGGAAGATGAGAGAGGAGGAGGAGAGAGGAGGAAGAGAGAGGAGGAAGAGAGAGGAGGAAGAGAGAGGTAGAAGAGAGAGGAGGAAGAGAGAGGAGGAAGAGAGAGGAAGAGGAGAGATGAGGAAGATAGAGGAGGAAGAGATAGGAGGAAGAGAGAGGAAGATTAGAGTGGAGGAAGAGAGAGGAGGAAGAGAGAGGAACAGCAGAGAGGAGGAAGAGAGAGGAGGAACAGAGAGGAATAGGAGAGAGGAGGAGGAGAGAGGTAGTAGAGAGAGGAGGAAGAGAGAGGAGGAGGAGAGAGGAGGAAGAGAGAGGATGAGGAGAGAGAAGGAAGAGAAAGGAGGTAGAAATAGGTGGAAGAGAGAGGAGGAAGAGAGATGAAGAAGAGGAGGAGGAAGAGAGAGGAAGAGGAGAGAGGAGGAGGAGAGAGGAGGAAGAGAGAGGTGGAAGAGAGAGGAGGAAGAGAGCGGAGGAAGGAGTTGAGGAGGAGATAGGAGGAAGAGAGAGGAGGAGGAGAGAGGAGGAAGAGAGAGGAGGAAGAGAGAGGAGGAAGAGACAGGAAGATGAGAGAGGAGGAGGAGAGAGGAGGAAGAGAGAGGAGGAAGAGAGAGGAGGAAGAGAGAGGTAGAAGAGAGAGTAGGAAGAGAGAGGAGGAAGAGAGAGGAAGAGGAGAGATGAGGAAGATAGAGGAGGAGGAGAGAGGAGGAAGAGAGAGGAGGAAGAGAGAGGAGGAAGAGAGAGGAGGAAGAGAGAGGAGGAAGAAGAGGAGGAAGAGAGACAAGGATGAGAGAGGAACAAGAAAGAGGAGGAAGAGAGAGGAGGAAGACAGAGGAGGAAGAGAGAGGAGGAAGAGAGAGGAAGAGGAGAGAGGAGGAAGACAGAGGAGGAAGAGACAGGAGGAAGAGAGAGGAAGAGGAGAGAGGAGGAAGAGAGAGGAGGAAGAGAGAGGAGGAAGAGAGAGGAGGAAGAGAGATGAGGAGGAGAGAGGAGGAAGAAAGAGGAAGAGGAGAGAGGAGGAAGATAGAGGAGGAAGAGAGATGACGAGGAGAAAGGAGGAAGAGAGAGGAGGAAGAGAGAGGAGAAAGAGAGAGGAGGAAGGAGATGAGGAGGAGATAGGAGGAAGAGAGAGGAGGAAGAGAGACGAAGAAGAGAGAGGAGGAAGAGAGGGGAGGAAGAGAGAGGAAGAGGAGAGAGGAGGAGGAGAGAGGAGGAAGAGAGAGGAGGAAGAGAGAGGAGGAAGAGAGAGGAAGAAGAGAGAGGAGGAAGAGAGAGGAAGAGGAGAGAGGAGGAAGAGAGAGGAGGAATACAGAGGTAGAAGAGAGAGGAGGAAGAGAGAGGAGGAAGAGAGACGAAGAGGAGAGAGGAGGAAGAGAGAGGAGGAGGAGAGAGGAGGAAGAGAGAGGAGGAAGAGAGAGGAGGAAGAAGAGGAGGAAGAGAGAGGAGGAAGAGAGATGAGGAGGAGAGAGGAGGAAGAGAGAGGAGCAAGAGAGAGGAGAAGAGAAAGGAAGAGGAGAGAGGAGGAAGGGAGAGGAAGAGGAGAGAGGAAGAGGAGAGAGGAGGAAGAGAGAGGAGGAAGAGAGAGGAGGAAGAGAGAGGAGGAAGAGAGAGGAGGAGGAGAGAGGAGGAAGAGAGAGGAGGAAGAGAGAGGAGGAAGAGAGATGAGGAGGAGAGAGGAGGAAGAAAGAGGAAGAGGAGAGAGGAGGATGATAGAGGAGGAAGAGAGAGGAAGAGGGGAGAGGAGGAAGAGAGAGGAGGAAGGGAGAGGAAGAGGAGAGAGTAGGAAGAGAGAGGAGGAAGGGAGAGGAGGAAAAGAGAGGAGGAAGAGAGAAGAAGAGGAGAGAGGAGGAAGAGAGAGGAGGAAGAGAGAGGAGGTAGAGAGACGAGGATGAGAGAGGACCAAGAGAGAGGAGGAAGAGAAAGGAGGAAGAGAGAGGAGGAAGGGAGAGGAAGAGGAGAGAGTACAAGAGAGAGGAGGAAGAGAGAGGAGGAAAAGAGAGGAGGAAGAGTGTCCTGGTTTAACCAGGATAGGGTTAAGTTTCCCCAGCAGTGTGGGGGGAGCTCTAGCCGGGTTATTCAGATACCATGCGGACGTCACATCCTGGCAGGTCACATTTTTTCCTGGCGTGGAGCACGGTGCACTCGTGGTTTTGTACATCGTGCTTCAAACTGCTGTATTTGGTAGCTATTTTGCTCTGTTCATTGCTATCACTATTACTGTTATTGTTATTGCTGTTGTTTGTTGTGTTGCTATTGCATTGTTGTATTAAACCTTTTCCTTATTTCAGTCTTGGGGCTTTGTATTTCACTCCCTTTGTGGGGGAGGGGCATCGGCCGCGTGGTCTCAGACCCCGGCAGGGGCTAAACCACCACAAAGAGAGAGGAAGAGGAGAGAGGAGGAAGAGAGAGGAGGAAGAGAGAGGAGGAAGAGAGATGAGGAGGTGAGAGGAGGAAGATAGAGGAGTAAGAGAGAGGAAGAGGAGAGAGGAGGAAGAGAGAGGAGGAAGAGAGATGAGGAAGAGAGAGGAGGAAGAGAGCGGAGGAAGGAGATGAGGAGGAGATAGGAGGAAGAGAGAGGAGGAGGAGAGAGGAGGAAGAGAGAGGAGGAAGAGAGAGGAGGAAGAGACAGGAAGATGAGAGAGGAGGAGGAGAGAGGAGGAAGAGACAGGAGGAAGAGAGAGGTAGAAGAGAGAGGAGGAAGAGAGAGGAGGAAGAGAGAGGAAGAGGAGAGAGGAGGAATAGAGAGGAGGAACAGAGAGGAGGAAGAGAGAGGAGGAAGATAGAGGAGGAAGAGTGATGAGGAGGAGAGAGGAGGAAGAGAGAGGAGGAAGAGAGAGGAAGAAGAGAGAGGAGGAAGAGAGAGGAGGAAGAGAGAGGAAGAGTAGAGAGGAGGAGGAGAGAGGAGGAAGAGAGAGGAGGAAGAGAGAGGAGGAAGAGAGAGGAGGAAGAGAGAGTAGGAAGAGAGAGGAAGAGGAGAGAGGAGGAATAGAGAGGAGGAAGAGAGAGGAGGAAGAGAGAGGAGGAAGAGAGAGGAAGAGTAGAGAGGAGGAGGAGAGAGGAGGAAGAGAGAGGAGGAAGAGAGAGGAAGAAGAGAGAGGAGGAAGAGAGAGGAGGAAGAGAGAGGAAGAGTAGAGAGGAGGAGGAGAGAGGAGGAAGAGAGAGGAAGAAGAGGAGGAGGAAGAGAGAGGAAGAGTAGAGAGGAGGAGGAGAGAGGACGAAGAGAGAGGAAGAAGAGAGAGGAGGAAGATAGAGGAGGAAGAGAGACGAGGATGAGAGAGGAACAAGAAAGAGGAGGAAGAGAGAGGAGGAAGAGAGAGGAGGACGAGAGAGGAGGAAGAGAGAGGAAGAGGAGAGAGGAGGAAGAGAGAGGAGGAAGAGAGAGGAGGAAGAGAGACGAGGATGAGAGAGGAGCAAGAGAGAGGAGGAAGAGAAAGGAGGAAGAGAGAGGAGGAAGGGAGAGGAAGAGTAGAGAGGAAGAGGAGAGAGGAGGAAGAGAGAGGAAGAAGAGAGAGGAGGAAGAGAGAGGAGGAAGAGAGAGGAGGAAAAGAGAGGAGGAAGAGAGAGGACGAGGAGAGAGAAGGAGGAGAGAAGAGGAAGAGAGAGGAGGAAGAGAGATGAGGAGGAAAGAGGAGGAAGAAAGAGGGAGAGGGGAGAGGAGGAAGAGAGAGGAGGAAGAGAGTGGAGAAAGAGAGAGGAGGAAGGAGCTGAGGAGGAGATAGGAGGAAGAGAGAGGAGGAAGAGACAGGAAGAGGAGAGAGGAGGAAGAGAGAGGAAGAGGAGAGAGGAGGAAGATAGAGGAGGAAGATAGAGGAGGAGGAGAGAGGAGGAAGAGAGAGGAGGAAGAGAGAGGAGGAAGAGAGAGGAGGAAGAGAGAGGAGGTAGAGAGAGGAGGAAGAGAGAGGAAGAGGAGAGAGGAGGAAGAGAGAGCAGGAATACAGAGGTAGAAGAGAGAGGAGGAAGAGAGAGGAGGAAGAGAGAGGAGGAAGAAAGAGGAAGAGGAGAGAGGAGGAAGATAGAGGAGGAAGAGAGATGACGAGGAGAAAGGAGGAAGAGAGAGGAGGAAGAGAGAGGAGAAAGAGAGAGGAGGAAGGAGAAGAGGAGGAGATAGGAGGAAGAGAGAGGAGGAAGAGAGAGGAAGCAGAGAGAGGAGGAAGAGAGAGTAGGAAGAGAGAGGAAGAGGAGAGAGGAGGAGGAGAGAGGAGGAAGAGAGAGGAGGAAGAGAGAGGAGGAAGAGAGAGGAGCAAGAGAGAGGAAGAGGAGAGAGGAGGAATAGAGAAGAGGAAGAGAGAGGCGGAAGAGAGAGGAGGAAGAGACAGGAAGATGAGAGAGGAGGAGGAGAGAGGAGGAAGAGAGAGGAGGAAGAGAGAGGAGGAAGAGAGAGGTAGAAGAGAGAGGAGGAAGAGAGAGGAGGAAGAGAGAGGAAGAGGAGAGATGAGGAAGATAGAGGAGGAAGAGATAGGAGGAAGAGAGAGGAAGATTAGAGTGGAGGAAGAGAGAGGAGGAAGACAGAGGAACAGCGGAGAGGAGGAAGAGAGAGGAGGAACAGAGAGGAATAGGAGAGAGGAGGAGGAGAGAGGTAGTAGAGAGAGGAGGAAGAGAGAGGAGGAGGAGAGAGGAGGAAGAGAGAGGATGAGGAGAGAGAAGGAAGAGAAAGGAGGTAGAAATAGGTGGAAGAGAGAGGAGGAAGAGAGATGAAGAAGAGGAGGAGGAAGAGAGAGGAAGAGGAGAGAGGAGGAGGAGAGAGGAGGAAGAGAGAGGTGGAAGAGAGAGGAGGAAGAGAGCGGAGGAAGGAGTTGAGGAGGAGATAGGAGGAAGAGAGAGGAGGAGGAGAGAGGAGGAAGAGAGAGGAGGAAGAGAGAGGAGGAAGAGACAGGAAGATGAGAGAGGAGGAGGAGAGAGGAGGAAGAGAGAGGAGGAAGAGAGAGGAGGAAGAGAGAGGTAGAAGAGAGAGTAGGAAGAGAGAGGAGGAAGAGAGAGGAAGAGGAGAGATGAGGAAGATAGAGGAGGAGGAGAGAGGAGGAAGAGAGAGGAGGAAGAGAGAGGAGGAAGAGAGAGGAGGAAGAGAGAGGAGGAAGAAGAGGAGGAAGAGAGACAAGGATGAGAGAGGAACAAGAAAGAGGAGGAAGAGAGAGGAGGAAGACAGAGGAGGAAGAGAGAGGAGGAAGAGAGAGGAAGAGGAGAGAGGAGGAAGACAGAGGAGGAAGAGACAGGAGGAAGAGAGAGGAAGAGGAGAGAGGAGGAAGAGAGAGGAGGAAGAGAGAGGAGGAAGAGAGAGGAGGAAGAGAGATGAGGAGGAGAGAGGAGGAAGAAAGAGGAAGAGGAGAGAGGAGGAAGATAGAGGAGGAAGAGAGATGACGAGGAGAAAGGAGGAAGAGAGAGGAGGAAGAGAGAGGAGAAAGAGAGAGGAGGAAGGAGATGAGGAGGAGATAGGAGGAAGAGAGAGGAGGAAGAGAGACGAAGAAGAGAGAGGAGGAAGAGAGGGGAGGAAGAGAGAGGAAGAGGAGAGAGGAGGAGGAGAGAGGAGGAAGAGAGAGGAGGAAGAGAGAGGAGGAAGAGAGAGGAAGAAGAGAGAGGAGGAAGAGAGAGGAAGAGGAGAGAGGAGGAAGAGAGAGGAGGAATACAGAGGTAGAAGAGAGAGGAGGAAGAGAGAGGAGGAAGAGAGACGAAGAGGAGAGAGGAGGAAGAGAGAGGAGGAGGAGAGAGGAGGAAGAGAGAGGAGGAAGAGAGAGGAGGAAGAAGAGGAGGAAGAGAGAGGAGGAAGAGAGATGAGGAGGAGAGAGGAGGAAGAGAGAGGAGCAAGAGAGAGGAGAAGAGAAAGGAAGAGGAGAGAGGAGGAAGGGAGAGGAAGAGGAGAGAGGAAGAGGAGAGAGGAGGAAGAGAGAGGAGGAAGAGAGAGGAGGAAGAGAGAGGAGGAAGAGAGAGGAGGAGGAGAGAGGAGGAAGAGAGAGGAGGAAGAGAGAGGAGGAAGAGAGATGAGGAGGAGAGAGGAGGAAGAAAGAGGAAGAGGAGAGAGGAGGATGATAGAGGAGGAAGAGAGAGGAAGAGGGGAGAGGAGGAAGAGAGAGGAGGAAGGGAGAGGAAGAGGAGAGAGTAGGAAGAGAGAGGAGGAAGGGAGAGGAGGAAAAGAGAGGAGGAAGAGAGAAGAAGAGGAGAGAGGAGGAAGAGAGAGGAGGAAGAGAGAGGAGGTAGAGAGACGAGGATGAGAGAGGACCAAGAGAGAGGAGGAAGAGAAAGGAGGAAGAGAGAGGAGGAAGGGAGAGGAAGAGGAGAGAGTACAAGAGAGAGGAGGAAGAGAGAGGAGGAAAAGAGAGGAGGAAGAGTGTCCTGGTTTAACCAGGATAGGGTTAAGTTTCCCCAGCAGTGTGGGGGGAGCTCTAGCCGGGTTATTCAGATACCATGCGGACGTCACATCCTGGCAGGTCACATTTTTTCCTGGCGTGGAGCACGGTGCACTCGTGGTTTTGTACATCGTGCTTCAAACTGCTGTATTTGGTAGCTATTTTGCTCTGTTCATTGCTATCACTATTACTGTTATTGTTATTGCTGTTGTTTGTTGTGTTGCTATTGCATTGTTGTATTAAACCTTTTCCTTATTTCAGTCTTGGGGCTTTGTATTTCACTCCCTTTGTGGGGGAGGGGCATCGGCCGCGTGGTCTCAGACCCCGGCAGGGGCTAAACCACCACAAAGAGAGAGGAAGAGGAGAGAGGAGGAAGAGAGAGGAGGAAGAGAGAGGAGGAAGAGAGATGAGGAGGTGAGAGGAGGAAGATAGAGGAGTAAGAGAGAGGAAGAGGAGAGAGGAGGAAGAGAGAGGAGGAAGAGAGATGAGGAAGAGAGAGGAGGAAGAGAGCGGAGGAAGGAGATGAGGAGGAGATAGGAGGAAGAGAGAGGAGGAGGAGAGAGGAGGAAGAGAGAGGAGGAAGAGAGAGGAGGAAGAGACAGGAAGATGAGAGAGGAGGAGGAGAGAGGAGGAAGAGACAGGAGGAAGAGAGAGGTAGAAGAGAGAGGAGGAAGAGAGAGGAGGAAGAGAGAGGAAGAGGAGAGAGGAGGAATAGAGAGGAGGAACAGAGAGGAGGAAGAGAGAGGAGGAAGATAGAGGAGGAAGAGTGATGAGGAGGAGAGAGGAGGAAGAGAGAGGAGGAAGAGAGAGGAAGAAGAGAGAGGAGGAAGAGAGAGGAGGAAGAGAGAGGAAGAGTAGAGAGGAGGAGGAGAGAGGAGGAAGAGAGAGGAGGAAGAGAGAGGAGGAAGAGAGAGGAGGAAGAGAGAGTAGGAAGAGAGAGGAAGAGGAGAGAGGAGGAATAGAGAGGAGGAAGAGAGAGGAGGAAGAGAGAGGAGGAAGAGAGAGGAAGAGTAGAGAGGAGGAGGAGAGAGGAGGAAGAGAGAGGAGGAAGAGAGAGGAAGAAGAGAGAGGAGGAAGAGAGAGGAGGAAGAGAGAGGAAGAGTAGAGAGGAGGAGGAGAGAGGAGGAAGAGAGAGGAAGAAGAGGAGGAGGAAGAGAGAGGAAGAGTAGAGAGGAGGAGGAGAGAGGACGAAGAGAGAGGAAGAAGAGAGAGGAGGAAGATAGAGGAGGAAGAGAGACGAGGATGAGAGAGGAACAAGAAAGAGGAGGAAGAGAGAGGAGGAAGAGAGAGGAGGACGAGAGAGGAGGAAGAGAGAGGAAGAGGAGAGAGGAGGAAGAGAGAGGAGGAAGAGAGAGGAGGAAGAGAGACGAGGATGAGAGAGGAGCAAGAGAGAGGAGGAAGAGAAAGGAGGAAGAGAGAGGAGGAAGGGAGAGGAAGAGTAGAGAGGAAGAGGAGAGAGGAGGAAGAGAGAGGAAGAAGAGAGAGGAGGAAGAGAGAGGAGGAAGAGAGAGGAGGAAAAGAGAGGAGGAAGAGAGAGGACGAGGAGAGAGAAGGAGGAGAGAAGAGGAAGAGAGAGGAGGAAGAGAGATGAGGAGGAAAGAGGAGGAAGAAAGAGGGAGAGGGGAGAGGAGGAAGAGAGAGGAGGAAGAGAGTGGAGAAAGAGAGAGGAGGAAGGAGCTGAGGAGGAGATAGGAGGAAGAGAGAGGAGGAAGAGACAGGAAGAGGAGAGAGGAGGAAGAGAGAGGAAGAGGAGAGAGGAGGAAGATAGAGGAGGAAGATAGAGTAGGAGGAGAGAGGAGGAAGAGAGAGGAGGAAGAGAGAGGAGGAAGAGAGAGGAGGAAGAGAGAGGAGGTAGAGAGAGGAGGAAGAGAGAGGAAGAGGAGAGAGGAGGAAGAGAGAGCAGGAATACAGAGGTAGAAGAGAGAGGAGGAAGAGAGAGGAGGAAGAGAGAGGAGGAAGAAAGAGGAAGAGGAGAGAGGAGGAAGATAGAGGAGGAAGAGAGATGACGAGGAGAAAGGAGGAAGAGAGAGGAGGAAGAGAGAGGAGAAAGAGAGAGGAGGAAGGAGAAGAGGAGGAGATAGGAGGAAGAGAGAGGAGGAAGAGAGAGGAAGCAGAGAGAGGAGGAAGAGAGAGTAGGAAGAGAGAGGAAGAGGAGAGAGGAGGAGGAGAGAGGAGGAAGAGAGAGGAGGAAGAGAGAGGAGGAAGAGAGAGGAGCAAGAGAGAGGAAGAGGAGAGAGGAGGAATAGAGAAGAGGAAGAGAGAGGAGGAAGAGAGAGGAGGAAGAGAGAGGAAGAAGAGAGAGGAGGAAGAGAGAGGAGGAAGAGAAAGGAAGAGGAGAGAGGAGGAAGAGAGAGGAGGAAGAGAGAGGAGGAAGAGAGGGAGGAAGAGAGAGGAAGAGCAGAGAGTTAGAAGAGAGAGGAGCAAGAGAGATGAGGAAGAGAGAGGAAGAGGAGAGAGGAGGAAGAGAGAGAATGAAGAGAGAGGAGGAAGAGAGATTAGGACGAGATAGGAGGAGGAGGGAGGAGGAAGAGAGAGGAGCAAGACAGAGGAGGAAGACAGAGGAATAGGAGAGATTAGGAGGAGATAGGAGGAATAGAAGAGGAGGAGAGAGGAGGAAGAGGGACGAGGAAGAGAGAGGAGGAAGAGAGAGGAAGAAGAGGAGGAGGAAGAGAATGGAAGATGTGAGAGCAGGAAGAGAGAGGAGGAAGAGAGTGGAGGAAGAGAGAGGAGGAAGAGAGAGGAGGAACAGAGATTAGCAAGAGAGAGGAGGAAGAGAGGGTAAGAGGAGAGAGGAGGAAGAGAGAGGAGGAAGAGAGAGGAGGAAGAGAGAGGAAGAAGAGGAGGAGGAAGAGAGAGGAAGAGGATAGTGGAGGAATAGAGAGGACGAAGAGAGAGGAAGAAGAGAGAGGAGGAAGATAGAGGAGGAAGAGAGACGAGGATGAGAGAGGAACAAGTAAGAGGAGGAAGAGAGAGGAGGAAGAGAGAGGAGGAAGAGAGAGGAGGAAGAGAGAGGAAGAGGAGAGAGGAGGAAGAGAGAGGAGGAAGAGAGAGGAGGAAGAGAGACGAGGATGAGAGAGGAGCAAGAGAGAGGAGGAAGAGAAAGGAGGAAGAGAAACGGGGAAAGGGAGAGGAAGAGTAGAGAGGAAGAGGAGAGAGGAGGAAGAGAGAGGACGAAGAGAGAGGAGGAAGAGAGAGGAGGAAGAGAGAGGAGGAAAAGAGAGGAGGAAGAGAGAGGACGAGGAGAGAGAAGGAGGAGAGAAGAGGAAGAGAGAGGAGGAAGAGAGATGAGGAGGAAAGAGGAGGAAGAAAGAGGGAGAGGGGAGAGGAGGAAGAGAGAGGAGGAAGAGAGTGGAGAAAGAGAGAGGAGGAAGGAGCTGAGGAGGAGATAGGAGGAAGAGAGAGGAGGAAGAGACAGGAAGAGGAGAGAGGAGGAAGAGAGAGGAAGAGGAGAGAGGAGGAAGATAGAGGAGGAAGATAGAGGAGGAGGAGAGAGGAGGAAGAGAGAGGAGGAAGAGAGAGGAGGAAGAGAGAGGAGGAAGAGAGAGGAGGTAGAGAGAGGAGGAAGAGAGAGGAAGAGGAGAGAGGAGGAAGAGAGAGGAGGAATACAGAGGTAGAAGAGAGAGGAGGAAGAGAGAGGAGGAAGAGAGAGGAGGAAGAAAGAGGAAGAGGAGAGAGGAGGAAGATAGAGGAGGAAGAGAGATGACGAGGAGAAAGGAGGAAGAGAGAGGAGGAAGAGAGAGGAGAAAGAGAGAGGAGGAAGGAGAAGAGGAGGAGATAGGAGGAAGAGAGAGGAGGAAGAGAGAGGAAGCAGAGAGACGAGGAAGAGAGAGTAGGAAGAGAGAGGAAGAGGAGAGAGGAGGAGGAGAGAGGAGGAAGAGAGAGGAGGAAGAGAGAGGAGGAAGAGAGAGGAGCAAGAGAGAGGAAGAGGAGAGAGGAGGAATAGAGAAGAGGAAGAGAGAGGAGGAAGAGAGACGAGGAAGAGAGAGGAGGAAGAGAGAGGAAGAGGAGAGAGGAGGAATAGAGAAGAGGAAGAGAGAGGCGGAAGAGAGAGGAGGAAGAGACAGGAAGATGAGAGAGGAGGAGGAGAGAGGAGGAAGAGAGAGGAGGAAGAGAGAGGAGGAAGAGAGAGGTAGAAGAGAGAGGAGGAAGAGAGAGGAGGAAGAGAGAGGAAGAGGAGAGATGAGGAAGATAGAGGAGGAAGAGATAGGAGGAAGAGAGAGGAAGATTAGAGTGGAGGAAGAGAGAGGAGGAAGAGAGAGGAACAGCAGAGAGGAGGAAGAGAGAGGAGGAACAGAGAGGAATAGGAGAGAGGAGGAGGAGAGAGGTAGTAGAGAGAGGAGGAAGAGAGAGGAGGAGGAGAGAGGAGGAAGAGAGAGGATGAGGAGAGAGAAGGAAGAGAAAGGAGGTAGAAATAGGTGGAAGAGAGAGGAGGAAGAGAGATGAAGAAGAGGAGGAGGAAGAGAGAGGAAGAGGAGAGAGGAGGAGGAGAGAGGAGGAAGAGAGAGGTGGAAGAGAGAGGAGGAAGAGAGCGGAGGAAGGAGTTGAGGAGGAGATAGGAGGAAGAGAGAGGAGGAGGAGAGAGGAGGAAGAGAGAGGAGGAAGAGAGAGGAGGAAGAGACAGGAAGATGAGAGAGGAGGAGGAGAGAGGAGGAAGAGAGAGGAGGAAGAGAGAGGAGGAAGAGAGAGGTAGAAGAGAGAGTAGGAAGAGAGAGGAGGAAGAGAGAGGAAGAGGAGAGATGAGGAAGATAGAGGAGGAGGAGAGAGGAGGAAGAGAGAGGAGGAAGAGAGAGGAGGAAGAGAGAGGAGGAAGAGAGAGGAGGAAGAAGAGGAGGAAGAGAGACAAGGATGAGAGAGGAACAAGAAAGAGGAGGAAGAGAGAGGAGGAAGACAGAGGAGGAAGAGAGAGGAGGAAGAGAGAGGAAGAGGAGAGAGGAGGAAGACAGAGGAGGAAGAGACAGGAGGAAGAGAGAGGAAGAGGAGAGAGGAGGAAGAGAGAGGAGGAAGAGAGAGGAGGAAGAGAGAGGAGGAAGAGAGATGAGGAGGAGAGAGGAGGAAGAAAGAGGAAGAGGAGAGAGGAGGAAGATAGAGGAGGAAGAGAGATGACGAGGAGAAAGGAGGAAGAGAGAGGAGGAAGAGAGAGGAGAAAGAGAGAGGAGGAAGGAGATGAGGAGGAGATAGGAGGAAGAGAGAGGAGGAAGAGAGACGAAGAAGAGAGAGGAGGAAGAGAGGGGAGGAAGAGAGAGGAAGAGGAGAGAGGAGGAGGAGAGAGGAGGAAGAGAGAGGAGGAAGAGAGAGGAGGAAGAGAGAGGAAGAAGAGAGAGGAGGAAGAGAGAGGAAGAGGAGAGAGGAGGAAGAGAGAGGAGGAATACAGAGGTAGAAGAGAGAGGAGGAAGAGAGAGGAGGAAGAGAGACGAAGAGGAGAGAGGAGGAAGAGAGAGGAGGAGGAGAGAGGAGGAAGAGAGAGGAGGAAGAGAGAGGAGGAAGAAGAGGAGGAAGAGAGAGGAGGAAGAGAGATGAGGAGGAGAGAGGAGGAAGAGAGAGGAGCAAGAGAGAGGAGAAGAGAAAGGAAGAGGAGAGAGGAGGAAGGGAGAGGAAGAGGAGAGAGGAAGAGGAGAGAGGAGGAAGAGAGAGGAGGAAGAGAGAGGAGGAAGAGAGAGGAGGAAGAGAGAGGAGGAGGAGAGAGGAGGAAGAGAGAGGAGGAAGAGAGAGGAGGAAGAGAGATGAGGAGGAGAGAGGAGGAAGAAAGAGGAAGAGGAGAGAGGAGGATGATAGAGGAGGAAGAGAGAGGAAGAGGGGAGAGGAGGAAGAGAGAGGAGGAAGGGAGAGGAAGAGGAGAGAGTAGGAAGAGAGAGGAGGAAGGGAGAGGAGGAAAAGAGAGGAGGAAGAGAGAAGAAGAGGAGAGAGGAGGAAGAGAGAGGAGGAAGAGAGAGGAGGTAGAGAGACGAGGATGAGAGAGGACCAAGAGAGAGGAGGAAGAGAAAGGAGGAAGAGAGAGGAGGAAGGGAGAGGAAGAGGAGAGAGTACAAGAGAGAGGAGGAAGAGAGAGGAGGAAAAGAGAGGAGGAAGAGTGTCCTGGTTTAACCAGGATAGGGTTAAGTTTCCCCAGCAGTGTGGGGGGAGCTCTAGCCGGGTTATTCAGATACCATGCGGACGTCACATCCTGGCAGGTCACATTTTTTCCTGGCGTGGAGCACGGTGCACTCGTGGTTTTGTACATCGTGCTTCAAACTGCTGTATTTGGTAGCTATTTTGCTCTGTTCATTGCTATCACTATTACTGTTATTGTTATTGCTGTTGTTTGTTGTGTTGCTATTGCATTGTTGTATTAAACCTTTTCCTTATTTCAGTCTTGGGGCTTTGTATTTCACTCCCTTTGTGGGGGAGGGGCATCGGCCGCGTGGTCTCAGACCCCGGCAGGGGCTAAACCACCACAAAGAGAGAGGAAGAGGAGAGAGGAGGAAGAGAGAGGAGGAAGAGAGAGGAGGAAGAGAGATGAGGAGGTGAGAGGAGGAAGATAGAGGAGTAAGAGAGAGGAAGAGGAGAGAGGAGGAAGAGAGAGGAGGAAGAGAGATGAGGAAGAGAGAGGAGGAAGAGAGCGGAGGAAGGAGATGAGGAGGAGATAGGAGGAAGAGAGAGGAGGAGGAGAGAGGAGGAAGAGAGAGGAGGAAGAGAGAGGAGGAAGAGACAGGAAGATGAGAGAGGAGGAGGAGAGAGGAGGAAGAGACAGGAGGAAGAGAGAGGTAGAAGAGAGAGGAGGAAGAGAGAGGAGGAAGAGAGAGGAAGAGGAGAGAGGAGGAATAGAGAGGAGGAACAGAGAGGAGGAAGAGAGAGGAGGAAGATAGAGGAGGAAGAGTGATGAGGAGGAGAGAGGAGGAAGAGAGAGGAGGAAGAGAGAGGAAGAAGAGAGAGGAGGAAGAGAGAGGAGGAAGAGAGAGGAAGAGTAGAGAGGAGGAGGAGAGAGGAGGAAGAGAGAGGAGGAAGAGAGAGGAGGAAGAGAGAGGAGGAAGAGAGAGTAGGAAGAGAGAGGAAGAGGAGAGAGGAGGAATAGAGAGGAGGAAGAGAGAGGAGGAAGAGAGAGGAGGAAGAGAGAGGAAGAGTAGAGAGGAGGAGGAGAGAGGAGGAAGAGAGAGGAGGAAGAGAGAGGAAGAAGAGAGAGGAGGAAGAGAGAGGAGGAAGAGAGAGGAAGAGTAGAGAGGAGGAGGAGAGAGGAGGAAGAGAGAGGAAGAAGAGGAGGAGGAAGAGAGAGGAAGAGTAGAGAGGAGGAGGAGAGAGGACGAAGAGAGAGGAAGAAGAGAGAGGAGGAAGATAGAGGAGGAAGAGAGACGAGGATGAGAGAGGAACAAGAAAGAGGAGGAAGAGAGAGGAGGAAGAGAGAGGAGGACGAGAGAGGAGGAAGAGAGAGGAAGAGGAGAGAGGAGGAAGAGAGAGGAGGAAGAGAGAGGAGGAAGAGAGACGAGGATGAGAGAGGAGCAAGAGAGAGGAGGAAGAGAAAGGAGGAAGAGAGAGGAGGAAGGGAGAGGAAGAGTAGAGAGGAAGAGGAGAGAGGAGGAAGAGAGAGGAAGAAGAGAGAGGAGGAAGAGAGAGGAGGAAGAGAGAGGAGGAAAAGAGAGGAGGAAGAGAGAGGACGAGGAGAGAGAAGGAGGAGAGAAGAGGAAGAGAGAGGAGGAAGAGAGATGAGGAGGAAAGAGGAGGAAGAAAGAGGGAGAGGGGAGAGGAGGAAGAGAGAGGAGGAAGAGAGTGGAGAAAGAGAGAGGAGGAAGGAGCTGAGGAGGAGATAGGAGGAAGAGAGAGGAGGAAGAGACAGGAAGAGGAGAGAGGAGGAAGAGAGAGGAAGAGGAGAGAGGAGGAAGATAGAGGAGGAAGATAGAGGAGGAGGAGAGAGGAGGAAGAGAGAGGAGGAAGAGAGAGGAGGAAGAGAGAGGAGGAAGAGAGAGGAGGTAGAGAGAGGAGGAAGAGAGAGGAAGAGGAGAGAGGAGGAAGAGAGAGCAGGAATACAGAGGTAGAAGAGAGAGGAGGAAGAGAGAGGAGGAAGAGAGAGGAGGAAGAAAGAGGAAGAGGAGAGAGGAGGAAGATAGAGGAGGAAGAGAGATGACGAGGAGAAAGGAGGAAGAGAGAGGAGGAAGAGAGAGGAGAAAGAGAGAGGAGGAAGGAGAAGAGGAGGAGATAGGAGGAAGAGAGAGGAGGAAGAGAGAGGAAGCAGAGAGAGGAGGAAGAGAGAGTAGGAAGAGAGAGGAAGAGGAGAGAGGAGGAGGAGAGAGGAGGAAGAGAGAGGAGGAAGAGAGAGGAGGAAGAGAGAGGAGCAAGAGAGAGGAAGAGGAGAGAGGAGGAATAGAGAAGAGGAAGAGAGAGGCGGAAGAGAGAGGAGGAAGAGACAGGAAGATGAGAGAGGAGGAGGAGAGAGGAGGAAGAGAGAGGAGGAAGAGAGAGGAGGAAGAGAGAGGTAGAAGAGAGAGGAGGAAGAGAGAGGAGGAAAGAGAGAGGAAGAGGAGAGATGAGGAAGATAGAGGAGGAAGAGATAGGAGGAAGAGAGAGGAAGATTAGAGTGGAGGAAGAGAGAGGAGGAAGAGAGAGGAACAGCAGAGAGGAGGAAGAGAGAGGAGGAACAGAGAGGAATAGGAGAGAGGAGGAGGAGAGAGGTAGTAGAGAGAGGAGGAAGAGAGAGGAGGAGGAGAGAGGAGGAAGAGAGAGGATGAGGAGAGAGAAGGAAGAGAAAGGAGGTAGAAATAGGTGGAAGAGAGAGGAGGAAGAGAGATGAAGAAGAGGAGGAGGAAGAGAGAGGAAGAGGAGAGAGGAGGAGGAGAGAGGAGGAAGAGAGAGGTGGAAGAGAGAGGAGGAAGAGAGCGGAGGAAGGAGTTGAGGAGGAGATAGGAGGAAGAGAGAGGAGGAGGAGAGAGGAGGAAGAGAGAGGAGGAAGAGAGAGGAGGAAGAGACAGGAAGATGAGAGAGGAGGAGGAGAGAGGAGGAAGAGAGAGGAGGAAGAGAGAGGAGGAAGAGAGAGGTAGAAGAGAGAGTAGGAAGAGAGAGGAGGAAGAGAGAGGAAGAGGAGAGATGAGGAAGATAGAGGAGGAGGAGAGAGGAGGAAGAGAGAGGAGGAAGAGAGAGGAGGAAGAGAGAGGAGGAAGAGAGAGGAGGAAGAAGAGGAGGAAGAGAGACAAGGATGAGAGAGGAACAAGAAAGAGGAGGAAGAGAGAGGAGGAAGACAGAGGAGGAAGAGAGAGGAGGAAGAGAGAGGAAGAGGAGAGAGGAGGAAGACAGAGGAGGAAGAGACAGGAGGAAGAGAGAGGAAGAGGAGAGAGGAGGAAGAGAGAGGAGGAAGAGAGAGGAGGAAGAGAGAGGAGGAAGAGAGATGAGGAGGAGAGAGGAGGAAGAAAGAGGAAGAGGAGAGAGGAGGAAGATAGAGGAGGAAGAGAGATGACGAGGAGAAAGGAGGAAGAGAGAGGAGGAAGAGAGAGGAGAAAGAGAGAGGAGGAAGGAGATGAGGAGGAGATAGGAGGAAGAGAGAGGAGGAAGAGAGACGAAGAAGAGAGAGGAGGAAGAGAGGGGAGGAAGAGAGAGGAAGAGGAGAGAGGAGGAGGAGAGAGGAGGAAGAGAGAGGAGGAAGAGAGAGGAGGAAGAGAGAGGAAGAAGAGAGAGGAGGAAGAGAGAGGAAGAGGAGAGAGGAGGAAGAGAGAGGAGGAATACAGAGGTAGAAGAGAGAGGAGGAAGAGAGAGGAGGAAGAGAGACGAAGAGGAGAGAGGAGGAAGAGAGAGGAGGAGGAGAGAGGAGGAAGAGAGAGGAGGAAGAGAGAGGAGGAAGAAGAGGAGGAAGAGAGAGGAGGAAGAGAGATGAGGAGGAGAGAGGAGGAAGAGAGAGGAGCAAGAGAGAGGAGAAGAGAAAGGAAGAGGAGAGAGGAGGAAGGGAGAGGAAGAGGAGAGAGGAAGAGGAGAGAGGAGGAAGAGAGAGGAGGAAGAGAGAGGAGGAAGAGAGAGGAGGAAGAGAGAGGAGGAGGAGAGAGGAGGAAGAGAGAGGAGGAAGAGAGAGGAGGAAGAGAGATGAGGAGGAGAGAGGAGGAAGAAAGAGGAAGAGGAGAGAGGAGGATGATAGAGGAGGAAGAGAGAGGAAGAGGGGAGAGGAGGAAGAGAGAGGAGGAAGGGAGAGGAAGAGGAGAGAGTAGGAAGAGAGAGGAGGAAGGGAGAGGAGGAAAAGAGAGGAGGAAGAGAGAAGAAGAGGAGAGAGGAGGAAGAGAGAGGAGGAAGAGAGAGGAGGTAGAGAGACGAGGATGAGAGAGGACCAAGAGAGAGGAGGAAGAGAAAGGAGGAAGAGAGAGGAGGAAGGGAGAGGAAGAGGAGAGAGTACAAGAGAGAGGAGGAAGAGAGAGGAGGAAAAGAGAGGAGGAAGAGTGTCCTGGTTTAACCAGGATAGGGTTAAGTTTCCCCAGCAGTGTGGGGGGAGCTCTAGCCGGGTTATTCAGATACCATGCGGACGTCACATCCTGGCAGGTCACATTTTTTCCTGGCGTGGAGCACGGTGCACTCGTGGTTTTGTACATCGTGCTTCAAACTGCTGTATTTGGTAGCTATTTTGCTCTGTTCATTGCTATCACTATTACTGTTATTGTTATTGCTGTTGTTTGTTGTGTTGCTATTGCATTGTTGTATTAAACCTTTTCCTTATTTCAGTCTTGGGGCTTTGTATTTCACTTCGGCCGCGTGGTCTCAGACCCCGGCAGGGGCTAAACCACCACAAAGAGAGAGGAAGAGGAGAGAGGAGGAAGAGAGAGGAGAAGAGAGAGGAGGAAGAGAGATGAGGAGGTGAGAGGAGAGATAGAGGAGTAAAGAGAGAGGAAGAGGAGAGAGGAGGAAGAGAGAGGAGGAAGAGAGATGAGGAAGAGAGAGGAGGAAGAGAGCGGAGGAAGGAGATGAGGAGGAGATAGGAGGAAGAGAGAGGAGGAGGAGAGAGGAGGAAGAGAGAGGAGGAAGAGAGAGGAGGAAGAGACAGGAAGATGAGAGAGGAGGAGGAGAGAGGAGGAAGAGACAGGAGGAAGAGAGAGGTAGAAGAGAGAGGAGGAAGAGAGAGGAGGAAGAGAGAGGAAGAGGAGAGAGGAGGAATAGAGAGGAGGAACAGAGAGGAGGAAGAGAGAGGAGGAAGATAGAGGAGGAAGAGTGATGAGGAGGAGAGAGGAGGAAGAGAGAGGAGGAAGAGAGAGGAAGAAGAGAGAGGAGGAAGAGAGAGGAGGAAGAGAGAGGAAGAGTAGAGAGGAGGAGGAGAGAGGAGGAGAGAGAGGAGGAAGAGAGAGGAGGAAGAGAGAGGAGGAAGAGAGAGTAGGAAGAGAGAGGAAGAGGAGAGAGGAGGAATAGAGAGGAGGAAGAGAGAGGAGGAAGAGAGAGGAGGAAGAGAGAGGAAGAGTAGAGAGGAGGAGGAGAGGAGGAGGAAGAGAGAGGAGGAAGAGAGAGGAAGAGAGAGAGGAGGAAGAGAGAGGAGGAAGAGAGAGGAAGAGTAGAGAGGAGGAGGAGAGAGGAGGAAGAGAGAGGAAGAAGAGGAGGAGGAAGAGAGAGGAAGAGTAGAGAGGAGGAGGAGAGAGGACGAAGAGAGAGGAAGAAGAGAGAGGAGGAAGATAGAGGAGGAAGAGAGACGAGGATGAGAGAGGAACAAGAAAGAGGAGGAAGAGAGAGGAGGAAGAGAGAGGAGGACGAGAGAGGAGGAAGAGAGAGGAAGAGGAGAGAGGAGGAAGAGAGAGGAGGAAGAGAGAGGAGGAAGAGAGACGAGGATGAGAGAGGAGCAAGAGAGAGAGAGGAAGAGAAAGGAGGAAGAGAGAGGAGGAAGGGAGAGGAAGAGTAGAGAGGAAGAGGTGAGAGGAGAAGAGAGAGGAAGAAGAGAGAGGAGGAAGAGAGAGGAGGAAGAGAGAGGAGGAAAAGAGAGGAGGAAGAGAGAGGACGAGGAGGAGAGAAGGAGGAGAGAAGAGGAAGAGAGAGGAGGAAGAGAGATGAGGAGGAAAGAGGAGGAAGAAAGAGGGAGAGGGGAGAGGAGGAAGAGAGAGGAGGAAGAGTGGAGAAGAGAGAGGAGGAAGGAGCTGAGGAGGAGATAGGAGGAAGAGAGAGGAGGAAGAGACAGGAAGAGGAGAGAGGAGGAAGAGAGAGGAAGAGGAGAGAGGAGGAAGATAGAGGAGGAAGATAGAGGAGGAGGAGAGAGGAGGAAGAGAGAGGAGGAAGAGAGAGGAGGAAGAGAGAGGAGAAGAGAGAGGAGGTAGAGAGAGAAGAGAG
>JASWHU010000776.1:0-25202 GCA_030819815.1 Strix occidentalis | reverse complement strand
AAAACACTAACACTTGTTCAGAAGGAAAGAAAGCACAGAGCCCCAGATTTTATGTTGCCCTGGAGAGCTTGCAGAGCACTGGGGAAAGGCAGGCAGAGAATTCCCTGCTAGCACCTTCTCTGTGCCTGGGAAGGAGAAGTGTTCACATTGCTTCGCAGAATCGCGTTTGTGCAGAAAACACTAACACTTGTTCAGAAGGAAAGAAAGCACAGAGCCCCACATTTTATGTTGCCCTGGAGAGCTTGCAGAGCACTGGGGAAAGGCAGGCAGAGAATTCCCTGCTAGCACCTTCTCTGTGCCTGGGAAGCACAAGTGTTCACATTGCTTCGCAGAATCGCGTTTGTGCAGAAAACACTAACACTTGTTCAGAAGGAAAGAAAGCACAGAGCCCCAGATTTTATGTTGCCCTGGAGAGCTTGCAGAGCACTGGGGAAAGGCAGGCAGAGAATTCCCTGCTAGCACCTTCTCTGTGCCTGGGAAGGAGAAGTGTTCACATTGCTTCGCAGAATCGCGTTTGTGCAGAAAACACTAACACTTGTTCAGAAGGAAAGAAAGCACAGAGCCCCACATTTTATGTTGCCCTGGAGAGCTTGCAGAGCACTGGGGAAAGGCAGGCAGAGAATTCCCTGCTAGCACCTTCTCTGTGCCTGGGAAGCACAAGTGTTCCCATTGCTTCGCAGAATCGCGTTTGTGCAGAAAACACTAACACTTGTGCAGAAGGAAAGAAAGCACAGAGCCCCACATTTTATGTTGCCCTGGAGAGCTTGCAGAGCACCTGGGGAAAGGCAGGCAGAGAATTCCCTGCTAGCACCTTCTCTGTGCCTGGGAAGCACAAGTGTTCACATTGCTTCGCAGAATCGCGTTTGTGCAGAAAACACTAACACTTGTTCAGAAGGAAAGGAAGCACAGAGCCCCAGATTTTATGTTGCCCTGGAGAGCTTGCAGAGCACTGGGGAAAGGCAGGCAGAGAATTCCCTGCTAGCACCTTCTCTGTGCCTGGGAAGGAGAAGTGTTCACATTGTTTCACAGAATCGCGTTTGTGCAGAAAACACTAACACTTGTTCAGAAGGAAAGAAAGCACAGAGCCCCAGATTTTATGTTGCCCTGGAGAGCTTGCAGAGCACTGGGGAAAGGCAGGCAGAGAATTCCCTGCTAGCACCTTCTCTGTGCCTGGGAAGGAGAAGTGTTCACATTGCTTCGCAGAATCGCGTTTGTGCAGAAAACACTAACACTTGTTCAGAAGGAAAGAAAGCACAGAGCCCCAGATTTTATGTTGCCCTGGAGAGCTTGCAGAGCACTGGGGAAAGGCAGGCAGAGAATTCCCTGCTAGCACCTTCTCTGTGCCTGGGAAGCACAAGTGTTCACATTGCTTCGCAGAATCGCGTTTGTGCAGAAAACACTAACACTTGTTCAGAAGGAAAGAAAGCACAGAGCCCCAGATTTTATGTTGCCCTGGAGAGCTTGCAGAGCACTGGGGAAAGGCAGGCAGAGAATTCCCTGCTAGCACCTTCTCTGTGCCTGGGAAGGAGAAGTGTTCCCATTGCTTTGCAGAATCGCGTTTGTGCAGAAAACACTAACACTTGTTCAGAAGGAAAGAAAGCACAGAGCCCCAGATTTTATGTTGCCCTGGAGAGCTTGCAGAGCACTGGGGAAAGGCAGGCAGAGAATTCCCTGCTAGCACCTTCTCTGTGCCTTTGAAGGAAAAAGTGTTCACATTGCTTCGCAGAATCGCTTTTGTGCAGAAAACACTAACACTTGTTCAGAAGGAAAGAAAGCACAGAGCCCCACATTTTATGTTGCCCTAGAGAGCTTGCAGAGCACTGGGGAAAAGCAGGCAGAGAATTCCCTGCTAGCACCTTCTCTGTGCCTGGGAAGGAGAAGTGTTCACATTGCTTCGCAGAATCGCTTTTGTGCAGAAAACTCTAACACTTGTTCAGAAGGAAAGAAAGCACAGAGCCCCAGATTTTATGTTGCCCTGGAGAGCTTGCAGAGCACTGGGGAAAGGCAGGCAGAGAATTCCCTGCTAGCACCTTCTCTGTGCCTGGGAAGCAAAAGTGTTCACATTGCTTCGCAGATTCGCGTTTGTGCAGAAAACACTAACACTTGTTCAGAAGGAAAGAAAGCACAGAGCCCCAGATTTTATGTTGCCCTGGAGAGCTTGCAGAGCACTGGGGAAAGGCAGGCAGAGAATTCCCTGCTAGCACCTTCTCTGTGCCTGGGAAGCACAAGTGTTCCCATTGCTTCGCAGAATCGCGTTTGTGCAGAAAACACTAACACTTGTTCAGAAGGAAAGAAAGCACAGAGCCCCAGATTTTATGTTGCCCTGGAGAGCTTGCAGAGCACTGGGGAAAGGCAGGCAGAGAATTCCCTGCTAGCACCTTCTCTGTGCCTGGGAAGCACAAGTGTTCACATTGCTTCGCAGAATCGCGTTTGTGCAGAAAACACTAACACTTGTTCAGAAGGAAAGAAAGCACAGAGCCCCAGATTTTATGTTGCCCTGGAGAGCTTGCAGAGCACTGGGGAAAGGCAGGCAGAGAATTCCCTGCTAGCACCTTCTCTGTGCCTGGGAAGCACAAGTGTTCACATTGCTTCGCAGAATCGCGTTTGTGCAGAAAACACTAACACTTGTTCAGAAGGAAAGAAAGCACAGAGCCCCACATTTTATGTTGCCCTGGAGAGCTTGCAGAGCACTGGGGAAAGGCAGGCAGAGAATTCCCTGCTAGCACCTTCTCTGTGCCTGGGAAGCACAAGTGTTCCCATTGCTTCGCAGAATTGCGTTTGTGCAGAAAACACTAACACTTGTTCAGAAGGAAAGAAAGCACAGAGCCCCAGATTTTATGTTGCCCTGGAGAGCTTGCAGAGCACTGGGGAAAGGCAGGCAGAGAATTCCCTGCTAGCACCTTCTCTGTGCCTGGGAAGCACAAGTGTTCACATTGCTTCGCAGAATCGCGTTTGTGCAGAAAACACTAACACTTGTTCAGAAGGAAAGAAAGCACAGAGCCCCAGATTTTATGTTGCCCTGGAGAGCTTGCAGAGCACTGGGGAAAGGCAGGCAGAGAATTCCCTGCTAGCACCTTCTCTGTGCCTGGGAAGGAGAAGTGTTCCCATTGCTTTGCAGAATCGCGTTTGTGCAGAAAACACTAACACTTGTTCAGAAGGAAAGAAAGCACAGAGCCCCAGATTTTATGTTGCCCTGGAGAGCTTGCAGAGCACTGGGGAAAGGCAGGCAGAGAATTCCCTGCTAGCACCTTCTCTGTGCCTGGGAAGGAGAAGTGTTCACATTGCTTCGCAGAATCGCTTTTGTGCAGAAAACACTAACACTTGTTCAGAAGGAAAGAAAGCACAGAGCCCCACATTTTATGTTGCCCTAGAGAGCTTGCAGAGCACTGGGGAAAAGCAGGCAGAGAATTCCCTGCTAGCACCTTCTCTGTGCCTGGGAAGGAGAAGTGTTCACATTGCTTCGCAGAATCGCTTTTGTGCAGAAAACTCTAACACTTGTTCAGAAGGAAAGAAAGCACAGAGCCCCAGATTTTATGTTGCCCTGGAGAGCTTGCAGAGCACTGGGGAAAGGCAGGCAGAGAATTCCCTGCTAGCACCTTCTCTGTGCCTGGGAAGCAAAAGTGTTCACATTGCTTCGCAGATTCGCGTTTGTGCAGAAAACACTAACACTTGTTCAGAAGGAAAGAAAGCACAGAGCCCCAGATTTTATGTTGCCCTGGAGAGCTTGCAGAGCACTGGGGAAAGGCAGGCAGAGAATTCCCTGCTAGCACCTTCTCTGTGCCTGGGAAGCACAAGTGTTCCCATTGCTTCGCAGAATCGCGTTTGTGCAGAAAACACTAACACTTGTTCAGAAGGAAAGAAAGCACAGAGCCCCAGATTTTATGTTGCCCTGGAGAGCTTGCAGAGCACTGGGGAAAGGCAGGCAGAGAATTCCCTGCTAGCACCTTCTCTGTGCCTGGGAAGCACAAGTGTTCACATTGCTTCGCAGAATCGCGTTTGTGCAGAAAACACTAACACTTGTTCAGAAGGAAAGAAAGCACAGAGCCCCACATTTTATGTTGCCCTGGAGAGCTTGCAGAGCACTGGGGAAAGGCAGGCAGAGAATTCCCTGCTAGCACCTTCTCTGTGCCTGGGAAGCACAAGTGTTCACATTGCTTCGCAGAATCGCGTTTGTGCAGAAAACACTAACACTTGTTCAGAAGGAAAGAAAGCACAGAGCCCCACATTTTATGTTGCCCTGGAGAGCTTGCAGAGCACTGGGGAAAGGCAGGCAGAGAATTCCCTGCTAGCACCTTCTCTGTGCCTGGGAAGCACAAGTGTTCACATTGCTTCGCAGAATCGCGTTTGTGCAGAAAACACTAACACTTGTTCAGAAGGAAAGAAAGCACAGAGCCCCAGATTTTATGTTGCCCTGGAGAGCTTGCAGAGCACTGGGGAAAGGCAGGCAGAGAATTCCCTGCTAGCACCTTCTCTGTGCCTGGGAAGGAGAAGTGTTCACATTGCTTCGCAGAATCGCGTTTGTGCAGAAAACACTAACACTTGTTCAGAAGGAAAGAAAGCACAGAGCCCCACATTTTATGTTGCCCTGGAGAGCTTGCAGAGCACTGGGGAAAGGCAGGCAGAGAATTCCCTGCTAGCACCTTCTCTGTGCCTGGGAAGCACAAGTGTTCACATTGCTTCGCAGAATCGCGTTTGTGCAGAAAACACTAACACTTGTTCAGAAGGAAAGAAAGCACAGAGCCCCAGATTTTATGTTGCCCTGGAGAGCTTGCAGAGCACTGGGGAAAGGCAGGCAGAGAATTCCCTGCTAGCACCTTCTCTGTGCCTGGGAAGCACAAGTGTTCACATTGCTTCGCAGAATCGCGTTTGTGCAGAAAACACTAACACTTGTTCAGAAGGAAAGGAAGCACAGAGCCCCAGATTTTATGTTGCCCTGGAGAGCTTGCAGAGCACTGGGGAAAGGCAGGCAGAGAATTCCCTGCTAGCACCTTCTCTGTGCCTGGGAAGGAGAAGTGTTCCCATTGCTTTGCAGAATCGCGTTTGTGCAGAAAACACTAACACTTGTTCAGAAGGAAAGAAAGCACAGAGCCCCAGATTTTATGTTGCCCTGGAGAGCTTGCAGAGCACTGGGGAAAGGCAGGCAGAGAATTCCCTGCTAGCACCTTCTCTGTGCCTGGGAAGGAGAAGTGTTCACATTGCTTCGCAGAATCGCGTTTGTGCAGAAAACACTAACACTTGTTCAGAAGGAAAGAAAGCACAGAGCCCCACATTTTATGTTGCCCTGGAGAGCTTGCAGAGCACTGGGGAAAGGCAGGCAGAGAATTCCCTGCTAGCACCTTCTCTGTGCCTGGGAAGCACAAGTGTTCCCATTGCTTCGCAGAATCGCGTTTGTGCAGAAAACACTAACACTTGTTCAGAAGGAAAGAAAGCACAGAGCCCCACATTTTATGTTGCCCTGGAGAGCTTGCAGAGCACTGGGGAAAGGCAGGCAGAGAATTCCCTGCTAGCACCTTCTCTGTGCCTGGGAAGCACAAGTGTTCACATTGCTTCGCAGAATCGCGTTTGTGCAGAAAACACTAACACTTGTTCAGAAGGAAAGGAAGCACAGAGCCCCAGATTTTATGTTGCCCTGGAGAGCTTGCAGAGCACTGGGGAAAGGCAGGCAGAGAATTCCCTGCTAGCACCTTCTCTGTGCCTGGGAAGGAGAAGTGTTCACATTGTTTCACAGAATCGCGTTTGTGCAGAAAACACTAACACTTGTTCAGAAGGAAAGAAAGCACAGAGCCCCAGATTTTATGTTGCCCTGGAGAGCTTGCAGAGCACTGGGGAAAGGCAGGCAGAGAATTCCCTGCTAGCACCTTCTCTGTGCCTGGGAAGGAGAAGTGTTCACATTGCTTCGCAGAATCGCGTTTGTGCAGAAAACACTAACACTTGTTCAGAAGGAAAGAAAGCACAGAGCCCCAGATTTTATGTTGCCCTGGAGAGCTTGCAGAGCACTGGGGAAAGGCAGGCAGAGAATTCCCTGCTAGCACCTTCTCTGTGCCTGGGAAGCACAAGTGTTCACATTGCTTCGCAGAATCGCGTTTGTGCAGAAAACACTAACACTTGTTCAGAAGGAAAGAAAGCACAGAGCCCCAGATTTTATGTTGCCCTGGAGAGCTTGCAGAGCACTGGGGAAAGGCAGGCAGAGAATTCCCTGCTAGCACCTTCTCTGTGCCTGGGAAGGAGAAGTGTTCCCATTGCTTTGCAGAATCGCGTTTGTGCAGAAAACACTAACACTTGTTCAGAAGGAAAGAAAGCACAGAGCCCCAGATTTTATGTTGCCCTGGAGAGCTTGCAGAGCACTGGGGAAAGGCAGGCAGAGAATTCCCTGCTAGCACCTTCTCTGTGCCTGGGAAGGAAAAAGTGTTCACATTGCTTCGCAGAATCGCTTTTGTGCAGAAAACACTAACACTTGTTCAGAAGGAAAGAAAGCACAGAGCCCCACATTTTATGTTGCCCTAGAGAGCTTGCAGAGCACTGGGGAAAAGCAGGCAGAGAATTCCCTGCTAGCACCTTCTCTGTGCCTGGGAAGGAGAAGTGTTCACATTGCTTCGCAGAATCGCTTTTGTGCAGAAAACTCTAACACTTGTTCAGAAGGAAAGAAAGCACAGAGCCCCAGATTTTATGTTGCCCTGGAGAGCTTGCAGAGCACTGGGGAAAGGCAGGCAGAGAATTCCCTGCTAGCACCTTCTCTGTGCCTGGGAAGCAAAAGTGTTCACATTGCTTCGCAGATTCGCGTTTGTGCAGAAAACACTAACACTTGTTCAGAAGGAAAGAAAGCACAGAGCCCCAGATTTTATGTTGCCCTGGAGAGCTTGCAGAGCACTGGGGAAAGGCAGGCAGAGAATTCCCTGCTAGCACCTTCTCTGTGCCTGGGAAGCACAAGTGTTCCCATTGCTTCGCAGAATCGCGTTTGTGCAGAAAACACTAACACTTGTTCAGAAGGAAAGAAAGCACAGAGCCCCAGATTTTATGTTGCCCTGGAGAGCTTGCAGAGCACTGGGGAAAGGCAGGCAGAGAATTCCCTGCTAGCACCTTCTCTGTGCCTGGGAAGCACAAGTGTTCACATTGCTTCGCAGAATCGCGTTTGTGCAGAAAACACTAACACTTGTTCAGAAGGAAAGAAAGCACAGAGCCCCAGATTTTATGTTGCCCTGGAGAGCTTGCAGAGCACTGGGGAAAGGCAGGCAGAGAATTCCCTGCTAGCACCTTCTCTGTGCCTGGGAAGCACAAGTGTTCACATTGCTTCGCAGAATCGCGTTTGTGCAGAAAACACTAACACTTGTTCAGAAGGAAAGAAAGCACAGAGCCCCACATTTTATGTTGCCCTGGAGAGCTTGCAGAGCACTGGGGAAAGGCAGGCAGAGAATTCCCTGCTAGCACCTTCTCTGTGCCTGGGAAGCACAAGTGTTCCCATTGCTTCGCAGAATCGCGTTTGTGCAGAAAACACTAACACTTGTTCAGAAGGAAAGAAAGCACAGAGCCCCAGATTTTATGTTGCCCTGGAGAGCTTGCAGAGCACTGGGGAAAGGCAGGCAGAGAATTCCCTGCTAGCACCTTCTCTGTGCCTGGGAAGGAGAAGTGTTCACATTGCTTCGCAGAATCGCGTTTGTGCAGAAAACACTAACACTTGTTCAGAAGGAAAGAAAGCACAGAGCCCCAGATTTTATGTTGCCCTGGAGAGCTTGCAGAGCACTGGGGAAAGGCAGGCAGAGAATTCCCTGCTAGCACCTTCTCTGTGCCTGGGAAGGAGAAGTGTTCCCATTGCTTTGCAGAATCGCGTTTGTGCAGAAAACACTAACACTTGTTCAGAAGGAAAGAAAGCACAGAGCCCCAGATTTTATGTTGCCCTGGAGAGCTTGCAGAGCACTGGGGAAAGGCAGGCAGAGAATTCCCTGCTAGCACCTTCTCTGTGCCTGGGAAGGAGAAGTGTTCACATTGCTTCGCAGAATCGCTTTTGTGCAGAAAACACTAACACTTGTTCAGAAGGAAAGAAAGCACAGAGCCCCACATTTTATGTTGCCCTAGAGAGCTTGCAGAGCACTGGGGAAAAGCAGGCAGAGAATTCCCTGCTAGCACCTTCTCTGTGCCTGGGAAGGAGAAGTGTTCACATTGCTTCGCAGAATCGCTTTTGTGCAGAAAACTCTAACACTTGTTCAGAAGGAAAGAAAGCACAGAGCCCCAGATTTTATGTTGCCCTGGAGAGCTTGCAGAGCACTGGGGAAAGGCAGGCAGAGAATTCCCTGCTAGCACCTTCTCTGTGCCTGGGAAGCAAAAGTGTTCACATTGCTTCGCAGATTCGCGTTTGTGCAGAAAACACTAACACTTGTTCAGAAGGAAAGAAAGCACAGAGCCCCAGATTTTATGTTGCCCTGGAGAGCTTGCAGAGCACTGGGGAAAGGCAGGCAGAGAATTCCCTGCTAGCACCTTCTCTGTGCCTGGGAAGCACAAGTGTTCCCATTGCTTCGCAGAATCGCGTTTGTGCAGAAAACACTAACACTTGTTCAGAAGGAAAGAAAGCACAGAGCCCCAGATTTTATGTTGCCCTGGAGAGCTTGCAGAGCACTGGGGAAAGGCAGGCAGAGAATTCCCTGCTAGCACCTTCTCTGTGCCTGGGAAGGAGAAGTGTTCACATTGCTTCGCAGAATCGCGTTTGTGCAGAAAACACTAACACTTGTTCAGAAGGAAAGAAAGCACAGAGCCCCAGATTTTATGTTGCCCTGGAGAGCTTGCAGAGCACTGGGGAAAGGCAGGCAGAGAATTCCCTGCTAGCACCTTCTCTGTGCCTGGGAAGCACAAGTGTTCACATTGCTTCGCAGAATCGCGTTTGTGCAGAAAACACTAACACTTGTTCAGAAGGAAAGAAAGCACAGAGCCCCAGATTTTATGTTGCCCTGGAGAGCTTGCAGAGCACTGGGGAAAGGCAGGCAGAGAATTCCCTGCTAGCACCTTCTCTGTGCCTGGGAAGCACAAGTGTTCACATTGCTTCGCAGAATCGCGTTTGTGCAGAAAACACTAACACTTGTTCAGAAGGAAAGAAAGCACAGAGCCCCAGATTTTATGTTGCCCTGGAGAGCTTGCAGAGCACTGGGGAAAGGCAGGCAGAGAATTCCCTGCTAGCACCTTCTCTGTGCCTGGGAAGGAGAAGTGTTCACATTGCTTCGCAGAATCGCGTTTGTGCAGAAAACACTAACACTTGTTCAGAAGGAAAGAAAGCACAGAGCCCCACATTTTATGTTGCCCTGGAGAGCTTGCAGAGCACTGGGGAAAGGCAGGCAGAGAATTCCCTGCTAGCACCTTCTCTGTGCCTGGGAAGGAGAAGTGTTCCCATTGCTTCGCAGAATCGCGTTTGTGCAGAAAACACTAACACTTGTTCAGAAGGAAAGAAAGCACAGAGCCCCAGATTTTATGTTGCCCTGGAGAGCTTGCAGAGCACTGGGGAAAGGCAGGCAGAGAATTCCCTGCTAGCACCTTCTCTGTGCCTGGGAAGCACAAGTGTTCACATTGCTTCGCAGAATCGCGTTTGTGCAGAAAACACTAACACTTGTTCAGAAGGAAAGAAAGCACAGAGCCCCAGATTTTATGTTGCCCTGGAGAGCTTGCAGAGCACTGGGGAAAGGCAGGCAGAGAATTCCCTGCTAGCACCTTCTCTGTGCCTGGGAAGCACAAGTGTTCCCATTGCTTTGCAGAATCGCGTTTGTGCAGAAAACACTAACACTTGTTCAGAAGGAAAGAAAGCACAGAGCCCCACATTTTATGTTGCCCTGGAGAGCTTGCAGAGCACTGGGGAAAGGCAGGCAGAGAATTCCCTGCTAGCACCTTCTCTGTGCCTGGGAAGGAGAAGTGTTCACATTGCTTCGCAGAATCGCTTTTGTGCAGAAAACACTAACACTTGTTCAGAAGGAAAGAAAGCACAGAGCCCCACATTTTATGTTGCCCTAGAGAGCTTGCAGAGCACTGGGGAAAAGCAGGCAGAGAATTCCCTGCTAGCACCTTCTCTGTGCCTGGGAAGGAGAAGTGTTCACATTGCTTCGCAGAATCGCTTTTGTGCAGAAAACTCTAACACTTGTTCAGAAGGAAAGAAAGCACAGAGCCCCAGATTTTATGTTGCCCTGGAGAGCTTGCAGAGCACTGGGGAAAGGCAGGCAGAGAATTCCCTGCTAGCACCTTCTCTGTGCCTGGGAAGCAAAAGTGTTCACATTGCTTCGCAGATTCGCGTTTGTGCAGAAAACACTAACACTTGTTCAGAAGGAAAGAAAGCACAGAGCCCCAGATTTTATGTTGCCCTGGAGAGCTTGCAGAGCACTGGGGAAAGGCAGGCAGAGAATTCCCTGCTAGCACCTTCTCTGTGCCTGGGAAGCACAAGTGTTCACATTGCTTCGCAGAATCGCGTTTGTGCAGAAAACACTAACACTTGTTCAGAAGGAAAGAAAGCACAGAGCCCCAGATTTTATGTTGCCCTGGAGAGCTTGCAGAGCACTGGGGAAAGGCAGGCAGAGAATTCCCTGCTAGCACCTTCTCTGTGCCTGGGAAGCACAAGTGTTCACATTGCTTCGCAGAATCGCGTTTGTGCAGAAAACACTAACACTTGTTCAGAAGGAAAGAAAGCACAGAGCCCCAGATTTTATGTTGCCCTGGAGAGCTTGCAGAGCACTGGGGAAAGGCAGGCAGAGAATTCCCTGCTAGCACCTTCTCTGTGCCTGGGAAGCACAAGTGTTCACATTGCTTCGCAGAATCGCGTTTGTGCAGAAAACACTAACACTTGTTCAGAAGGAAAGAAAGCACAGAGCCCCAGATTTTATGTTGCCCTGGAGAGCTTGCAGAGCACTGGGGAAAGGCAGGCAGAGAATTCCCTGCTAGCACCTTCTCTGTGCCTGGGAAGCACAAGTGTTCACATTGCTTCGCAGAATCGCGTTTGTGCAGAAAACACTAACACTTGTTCAGAAGGAAAGAAAGCACAGAGCCCCAGATTTTATGTTGCCCTGGAGAGCTTGCAGAGCACTGGGGAAAGGCAGGCAGAGAATTCCCTGCTAGCACCTTCTCTGTGCCTGGGAAGCACAAGTGTTCACATTGCTTCGCAGAATCGCGTTTGTGCAGAAAACACTAACACTTGTTCAGAAGGAAAGAAAGCACAGAGCCCCACATTTTATGTTGCCCTGGAGAGCTTGCAGAGCACTGGGGAAAGGCAGGCAGAGAATTCCCTGCTAGCACCTTCTCTGTGCCTGGGAAGCACAAGTGTTCACATTGCTTCGCAGAATCGCGTTTGTGCAGAAAACACTAACACTTGTTCAGAAGGAAAGGAAGCACAGAGCCCCAGATTTTATGTTGCCCTGGAGAGCTTGCAGAGCACTGGGGAAAGGCAGGCAGAGAATTCCCTGCTAGCACCTTCTCTGTGCCTGGGAAGGAGAAGTGTTCACATTGTTTCACAGAATCGCGTTTGTGCAGAAAACACTAACACTTGTTCAGAAGGAAAGAAAGCACAGAGCCCCAGATTTTATGTTGCCCTGGAGAGCTTGCAGAGCACTGGGGAAAGGCAGGCAGAGAATTCCCTGCTAGCACCTTCTCTGTGCCTGGGAAGGAGAAGTGTTCACATTGCTTCGCAGAATCGCGTTTGTGCAGAAAACACTAACACTTGTTCAGAAGGAAAGAAAGCACAGAGCCCCAGATTTTATGTTGCCCTGGAGAGCTTGCAGAGCACTGGGGAAAGGCAGGCAGAGAATTCCCTGCTAGCACCTTCTCTGTGCCTGGGAAGCACAAGTGTTCACATTGCTTCGCAGAATCGCGTTTGTGCAGAAAACACTAACACTTGTTCAGAAGGAAAGAAAGCACAGAGCCCCACATTTTATGTTGCCCTGGAGAGCTTGCAGAGCACTGGGGAAAGGCAGGCAGAGAATTCCCTGCTAGCACCTTCTCTGTGCCTGGGAAGGAGAAGTGTTCCCATTGCTTTGCAGAATCGCGTTTGTGCAGAAAACACTAACACTTGTTCAGAAGGAAAGAAAGCACAGAGCCCCAGATTTTATGTTGCCCTGGAGAGCTTGCAGAGCACTGGGGAAAGGCAGGCAGAGAATTCCCTGCTAGCAGCTTCTCTGTGCCTGGGAAGCACAAGTGTTCACATTGCTTCGCAGAATCGCTTTTGTGCAGAAAACACTAACACTTGTTCAGAAGGAAAGAAAGCACAGAGCCCCACATTTTATGTTGCCCTAGAGAGCTTGCAGAGCACTGGGGAAAAGCGGGCAGAGAATTCCCTGCTAGCACCTTCTCTGTGCCTGGGAAGGAGAAGTGTTCACATTGCTTCGCAGAATCGCTTTTGTGCAGAAAACTCTAACACTTGTTCAGAAGGAAAGAAAGCACAGAGCCCCAGATTTTATGTTGCCCTGGAGAGCTTGCAGAGCACTGGGGAAAGGCAGGCAGAGAATTCCCTGCTAGCACCTTCTCTGTGCCTGGGAAGCACAAGTGTTCCCATTGCTTCGCAGATTCACGTTTGTGCAGAAAACACTAACACTTGTTCAGAAGGAAAGAAAGCACAGAGCCCCACATTTTATGTTGCCCTGGAGAGCTTGCAGAGCACTGGGGAAAGGCAGGCAGAGAATTCCCTGCTAGCACCTTCTCTGTGCCTGGGAAGGAGAAGTGTTCCCATTGCTTCGCAGAATCGCGTTTGTGCAGAAAACACTAACACTTGTTCAGAAGGAAAGAAAGCACAGAGCCCCACATTTTATGTTGCCCTGGAGAGCTTGCAGAGCACTGGGGAAAGGCAGGCAGAGAATTCCCTGCTAGCACCTTCTCTGTGCCTGGGAAGGAGAAGTGTTCCCATTGCTTCGCAGAATCGCGTTTGTGCAGAAAACACTAACACTTGTTCAGAAGGAAAGAAAGCACAGAGCCCCAGATTTTATGTTGCCCTGGAGAGCTTGCAGAGCACTGGGGAAAGGCAGGCAGAGAATTCCCTGCTAGCACCTTCTCTGTGCCTGGGAAGCACAAGTGTTCACATTGCTTCGCAGAATCGCGTTTGTGCAGAAAACACTAACACTTGTTCAGAAGGAAAGAAAGCACAGAGCCCCAGATTTTATGTTGCCCTGGAGAGCTTGCAGAGCACTGGGGAAAGGCAGGCAGAGAATTCCCTGCTAGCACCTTCTCTGTGCCTGGGAAGCACAAGTGTTCCCATTGCTTTGCAGAATCGCGTTTGTGCAGAAAACACTAACACTTGTTCAGAAGGAAAGAAAGCACAGAGCCCCACATTTTATGTTGCCCTGGAGAGCTTGCAGAGCACTGGGGAAAGGCAGGCAGAGAATTCCCTGCTAGCACCTTCTCTGTGCCTGGGAAGGAGAAGTGTTCACATTGCTTCGCAGAATCGCTTTTGTGCAGAAAACACTAACACTTGTTCAGAAGGAAAGGAAGCACAGAGCCCCACATTTTATGTTGCCCTAGAGAGCTTGCAGAGCACTGGGGAAAAGCAGGCAGAGAATTCCCTGCTAGCACCTTCTCTGTGCCTGGGAAGGAGAAGTGTTCACATTGCTTCGCAGAATCGCTTTTGTGCAGAAAACTCTAACACTTGTTCAGAAGGAAAGAAAGCACAGAGCCCCAGATTTTATGTTGCCCTGGAGAGCTTGCAGAGCACTGGGGAAAGGCAGGCAGAGAATTCCCTGCTAGCACCTTCTCTGTGCCTGGGAAGCAAAAGTGTTCACATTGCTTCGCAGATTCGCGTTTGTGCAGAAAACACTAACACTTGTTCAGAAGGAAAGAAAGCACAGAGCCCCAGATTTTATGTTGCCCTGGAGAGCTTGCAGAGCACTGGGGAAAGGCAGGCAGAGAATTCCCTGCTAGCACCTTCTCTGTGCCTGGGAAGCACAAGTGTTCACATTGCTTCGCAGAATCGCGTTTGTGCAGAAAACACTAACACTTGTTCAGAAGGAAAGAAAGCACAGAGCCCCAGATTTTATGTTGCCCTGGAGAGCTTGCAGAGCACTGGGGAAAGGCAGGCAGAGAATTCCCTGCTAGCACCTTCTCTGTGCCTGGGAAGCACAAGTGTTCACATTGCTTCGCAGAATCGCGTTTGTGCAGAAAACACTAACACTTGTTCAGAAGGAAAGAAAGCACAGAGCCCCAGATTTTATGTTGCCCTGGAGAGCTTGCAGAGCACTGGGGAAAGGCAGGCAGAGAATTCCCTGCTAGCACCTTCTCTGTGCCTGGGAAGCACAAGTGTTCACATTGCTTCGCAGAATCGCGTTTGTGCAGAAAACACTAACACTTGTTCAGAAGGAAAGAAAGCACAGAGCCCCACATTTTATGTTGCCCTGGAGAGCTTGCAGAGCACTGGGGAAAGGCAGGCAGAGAATTCCCTGCTAGCACCTTCTCTGTGCCTGGGAAGCACAAGTGTTCACATTGCTTCGCAGAATCGCGTTTGTGCAGAAAACACTAACACTTGTTCAGAAGGAAAGAAAGCACAGAGCCCCAGATTTTATGTTGCCCTGGAGAGCTTGCAGAGCACTGGGGAAAGGCAGGCAGAGAATTCCCTGCTAGCACCTTCTCTGTGCCTGGGAAGCACAAGTGTTCACATTGCTTCGCAGAATCGCGTTTGTGCAGAAAACACTAACACTTGTTCAGAAGGAAAGAAAGCACAGAGCCCCACATTTTATGTTGCCCTGGAGAGCTTGCAGAGCACTGGGGAAAGGCAGGCAGAGAATTCCCTGCTAGCACCTTCTCTGTGCCTGGGAAGCACAAGTGTTCACATTGCTTCGCAGAATCGCGTTTGTGCAGAAAACACTAACACTTGTTCAGAAGGAAAGGAAGCACAGAGCCCCAGATTTTATGTTGCCCTGGAGAGCTTGCAGAGCACTGGGGAAAGGCAGGCAGAGAATTCCCTGCTAGCACCTTCTCTGTGCCTGGGAAGGAGAAGTGTTCACATTGTTTCACAGAATCGCGTTTGTGCAGAAAACACTAACACTTGTTCAGAAGGAAAGAAAGCACAGAGCCCCAGATTTTATGTTGCCCTGGAGAGCTTGCAGAGCACTGGGGAAAGGCAGGCAGAGAATTCCCTGCTAGCACCTTCTCTGTGCCTGGGAAGGAGAAGTGTTCACATTGCTTCGCAGAATCGCGTTTGTGCAGAAAACACTAACACTTGTTCAGAAGGAAAGAAAGCACAGAGCCCCAGATTTTATGTTGCCCTGGAGAGCTTGCAGAGCACTGGGGAAAGGCAGGCAGAGAATTCCCTGCTAGCACCTTCTCTGTGCCTGGGAAGCACAAGTGTTCACATTGCTTCGCAGAATCGCGTTTGTGCAGAAAACACTAACACTTGTTCAGAAGGAAAGAAAGCACAGAGCCCCACATTTTATGTTGCCCTGGAGAGCTTGCAGAGCACTGGGGAAAGGCAGGCAGAGAATTCCCTGCTAGCACCTTCTCTGTGCCTGGGAAGGAGAAGTGTTCCCATTGCTTTGCAGAATCGCGTTTGTGCAGAAAACACTAACACTTCTTCAGAAGGAAAGAAAGCACAGAGCCCCAGATTTTATGTTGCCCTGGAGAGCTTGCAGAGCACTGGGGAAAGGCAGGCAGAGAATTCCCTGCTAGCAGCTTCTCTGTGCCTGGGAAGCACAAGTGTTCACATTGCTTCGCAGAATCGCTTTTGTGCAGAAAACACTAACACTTGTTCAGAAGGAAAGAAAGCACAGAGCCCCACATTTTATGTTGCCCTAGAGAGCTTGCAGAGCACTGGGGAAAAGCGGGCAGAGAATTCCCTGCTAGCACCTTCTCTGTGCCTGGGAAGGAGAAGTGTTCACATTGCTTCGCAGAATCGCTTTTGTGCAGAAAACTCTAACACTTGTTCAGAAGGAAAGAAAGCACAGAGCCCCAGATTTTATGTTGCCCTGGAGAGCTTGCAGAGCACTGGGGAAAGGCAGGCAGAGAATTCCCTGCTAGCACCTTCTCTGTGCCTGGGAAGCACAAGTGTTCCCATTGCTTCGCAGATTCACGTTTGTGCAGAAAACACTAACACTTGTTCAGAAGGAAAGAAAGCACAGAGCCCCACATTTTATGTTGCCCTGGAGAGCTTGCAGAGCACTGGGGAAAGGCAGGCAGAGAATTCCCTGCTAGCACCTTCTCTGTGCCTGGGAAGGAGAAGTGTTCCCATTGCTTCGCAGAATCGCGTTTGTGCAGAAAACACTAACACTTGTTCAGAAGGAAAGAAAGCACAGAGCCCCACATTTTATGTTGCCCTGGAGAGCTTGCAGAGCACTGGGGAAAGGCAGGCAGAGAATTCCCTGCTAGCACCTTCTCTGTGCCTGGGAAGGAGAAGTGTTCCCATTGCTTCGCAGAATCGCGTTTGTGCAGAAAACACTAACACTTGTTCAGAAGGAAAGAAAGCACAGAGCCCCAGATTTTATGTTGCCCTGGAGAGCTTGCAGAGCACTGGGGAAAGGCAGGCAGAGAATTCCCTGCTAGCACCTTCTCTGTGCCTGGGAAGGAGAAGTGTTCACATTGCTTTGCAGAATCGCGTTTGTGCAGAAAACACTAACACTTGTTCAGAAGGAAAGAAAGCACAGAGCCCCAGATTTTATGTTGCCCTGGAGAGCTTGCAGAGCACTGGGGAAAGGCAGGCAGAGAATTCCCTGCTAGCACCTTCTCTGTGCCTGGGAAGCACAAGTGTTCACATTGCTTCGCAGAATCGCGTTTGTGCAGAAAACACTAACACTTGTTCAGAAGGAAAGAAAGCACAGAGCCCCAGATTTTATGTTGCCCTGGAGAGCTTGCAGAGCACTGGGGAAAGGCAGGCAGAGAATTCCCTGCTAGCACCTTCTCTGTGCCTGGGAAGGAGAAGTGTTCCCATTGCTTCGCAGAATCGCGTTTGTGCAGAAAACACTAACACTTGTTCAGAAGGAAAGAAAGCACAGAGCCCCAGATTTTATGTTGCCCTGGAGAGCTTGCAGAGCACTGGGGAAAGGCAGGCAGAGAATTCCCTGCTAGCAGCTTCTCTGTGCCTGGGAAGGAGAAGTGTTCACATTGCTTCGCAGAATCGCTTTTGTGCAGAAAACACTAACACTTGTTCAGAAGGAAAGAAAGCACAGAGCCCCACATTTTATGTTGCCCTAGAGAGCTTGCAGAGCACTGGGGAAAAGCAGGCAGAGAATTCCCTGCTAGCACCTTCTCTGTGCCTGGGAAACACAAGTGTTCACATTGCTTCGCAGAATCGCGTTTGTGCAGAAAACTCTAACACTTGTTCAGAAGGAAAGAAAGCACAGAGCCCCAGATTTTATGTTGCCCTGGAGAGCTTGCAGAGCACTGGGGAAAGGCAGGCAGAGAATTCCCTGCTAGCACCTTCTCTGTGCCTGGGAAGCAAAAGTGTTCACATTGCTTCGCAGAATCGCGTTTGTGCAGAAAACACTAACACTTGTTCAGAAGGAAAGAAAGCACAGAGCCCCAGATTTTATGTTGCCCTGGAGAGCTTGCAGAGCACTGGGGAAAGGCAGGCAGAGAATTCCCTGCTAGCACCTTCTCTGTGCCTGGGAAGCACAAGTGTTCCCATTGCTTCGCAGAATCGCGTTTTTGCAGAAAACTCTAACACTTGTTCAGAAGGAAAGAAAGCACAGAGCCCCACATTTTATGTTGCCCTGGAGAGCTTGCAGAGCACTGGGGAAAGGCAGGCAGAGAATTCCCTGCTAGCACCTTCTCTGTGCCTGGGAAGCACAAGTGTTCACATTGCTTCGCAGAATCGCGTTTGTGCAGAAAACACTAACACTTGTTCAGAAGGAAAGAAAGCACAGAGCCCCACATTTTATGTTGCCCTGGAGAGCTTGCAGAGCACTGGGGAAAGGCAGGCAGAGAATTCCCTGCTAGCACCTTCTCTGTGCCTGGGAAGGAGAAGTGTTCACATTGCTTTGCAGAATCGCGTTTGTGCAGAAAACACTAACACTTGTTCAGAAGGAAAGAAAGCACAGAGCCCCAGATTTTCTGTTGCCCTGGAGAGCTTGCAGAGCACTGGGGAAAGGCAGGCAGAGAATTCCCTGCTAGCACCTTCTCTGTGCCTGGGAAGCACAAGTGTTCACATTGCTTCGCAGAATCGCGTTTGTGCAGAAAACACTAACACTTGTTCAGAAGGAAAGAAAGCACAGAGCCCCAGATTTTATGTTGCCCTGGAGAGCTTGCAGAGCACTGGGGAAAGGCAGGCAGAGAATTCCCTGCTAGCACCTTCTCTGTGCCTGGGAAGCACAAGTGTTCCCATTGCTTCGCAGAATCGCGTTTGTGCAGAAAACACTAACACTTGTTCAGAAGGAAAGAAAGCACAGAGCCCCAGATTTTATGTTGCCCTGGAGAGCTTGCAGAGCACTGGGGAAAGGCAGGCAGAGAATTCCCTGCTAGCACCTTCTCTGTGCCTGGGAAGCACAAGTGTTCCCATTGCTTCGCAGAATCGCGTTTGTGCAGAAAACACTAACACTTGTTCAGAAGGAAAGAAAGCACAGAGCCCCACATTTTATGTTGCCCTGGAGAGCTTGCAGAGCACTGGGGAAAGGCAGGCAGAGAATTCCCTGCTAGCACCTTCTCTGTGCCTGGGAAGGAGAAGTGTTCCCATTGCTTCGCAGAATCGCGTTTGTGCAGAAAACACTAACACTTGTTCAGAAGGAAAGAAAGCACAGAGCCCCAGATTTTATGTTGCCCTGGAGAGCTTGCAGAGCACTGGGGAAAGGCAGGCAGAGAATTCCCTGCTAGCACCTTCTCTGTGCCTGGGAAGGAGAAGTGTTCACATTGCTTTGCAGAATCGCGTTTGTGCAGAAAACACTAACACTTGTTCAGAAGGAAAGAAAGCACAGAGCCCCAGATTTTATGTTGCCCTGGAGAGCTTGCAGAGCACTGGGGAAAGGCAGGCAGAGAATTCCCTGCTAGCACCTTCTCTGTGCCTGGGAAGCACAAGTGTTCACATTGCTTCGCAGAATCGCGTTTGTGCAGAAAACACTAACACTTGTTCAGAAGGAAAGAAAGCACAGAGCCCCAGATTTTATGTTGCCCTGGAGAGCTTGCAGAGCACTGGGGAAAGGCAGGCAGAGAATTCCCTGCTAGCACCTTCTCTGTGCCTGGGAAGGAGAAGTGTTCACATTGCTTCGCAGAATCGCGTTTGTGCAGAAAACACTAACACTTGTTCAGAAGGAAAGAAAGCACAGAGCCCCAGATTTTATGTTGCCCTGGAGAGCTTGCAGAGCACTGGGGAAAGGCAGGCAGAGAATTCCCTGCTAGCACCTTCTCTGTGCCTGGGAAGCACAAGTGTTCACATTGCTTCGCAGAATCGCGTTTGTGCAGAAAACACTAACACTTGTTCAGAAGGAAAGAAAGCACAGAGCCCCAGATTTTATGTTGCCCTGGAGAGCTTGCAGAGCACTGGGGAAAGGCAGGCAGAGAATTCCCTGCTAGCACCTTCTCTGTGCCTGGGAAGGAGAAGTGTTCCCATTGCTTCGCAGAATCGCGTTTGTGCAGAAAACACTAACACTTGTTCAGAAGGAAAGAAAGCACAGAGCCCCAGATTTTATGTTGCCCTGGAGAGCTTGCAGAGCACTGGGGAAAGGCAGGCAGAGAATTCCCTGCTAGCACCTTCTCTGTGCCTGGGAAGGAGAAGTGTTCACATTGCTTCGCAGAATCGCTTTTGTGCAGAAAACACTAACACTTGTTCAGAAGGAAAGAAAGCACAGAGCCCCACATTTTATGTTGCCCTAGAGAGCTTGCAGAGCACTGGGGAAAAGCAGGCAGAGAATTCCCTGCTAGCACCTTCTCTGTGCCTGGGAAACACAAGTGTTCACATTGCTTCGCAGAATCGCGTTTGTGCAGAAAACTCTAACACTTGTTCAGAAGGAAAGAAAGCACAGAGCCCCAGATTTTATGTTGCCCTGGAGAGCTTGCAGAGCACTGGGGAAAGGCAGGCAGAGAATTCCCTGCTAGCACCTTCTCTGTGCCTGGGAAGCAAAAGTGTTCACATTGCTTCGCAGATTCGCGTTTGTGCAGAAAACACTAACACTTGTTCAGAAGGAAAGAAAGCACAGAGCCCCACATTTTATGTTGCCCTGGAGAGCTTGCAGAGCACTGGGGAAAGGCAGGCAGAGAATTCCCTGCTAGCACCTTCTCTGTGCCTGGGAAGCACAAGTGTTCCCATTGCTTCGCAGAATCGCGTTTGTGCAGAAAACACTAACACTTGTTCAGAAGGAAAGAAAGCACAGAGCCCCACATTTTATGTTGCCCTGGAGAGCTTGCAGAGCACTGGGGAAAGGCAGGCAGAGAATTCCCTGCTAGCACCTTCTCTGTGCCTGGGAAGCACAAGTGTTCACATTGCTTCGCAGAATCGCGTTTGTGCAGAAAACACTAACACTTGTTCAGAAGGAAAGAAAGCACAGAGCCCCACATTTTATGTTGCCCTGGAGAGCTTGCAGAGCACTGGGGAAAGGCAGGCAGAGAATTCCCTGCTAGCACCTTCTCTGTGCCTGGGAAGGAGAAGTGTTCACATTGCTTTGCAGAATCGCGTTTGTGCAGAAAACACTAACACTTGTTCAGAAGGAAAGAAAGCACAGAGCCCCAGATTTTCTGTTGCCCTGGAGAGCTTGCAGAGCACTGGGGAAAGGCAGGCAGAGAATTCCCTGCTAGCACCTTCTCTGTGCCTGGGAAGCACAAGTGTTCACATTGCTTCGCAGAATCGCGTTTGTGCAGAAAACACTAACACTTGTTCAGAAGGAAAGAAAGCACAGAGCCCCAGATTTTATGTTGCCCTGGAGAGCTTGCAGAGCACTGGGGAAAGGCAGGCAGAGAATTCCCTGCTAGCACCTTCTCTGTGCCTGGGAAGCACAAGTGTTCCCATTGCTTCGCAGAATCGCGTTTGTGCAGAAAACACTAACACTTGTTCAGAAGGAAAGAAAGCACAGAGCCCCAGATTTTATGTTGCCCTGGAGAGCTTGCAGAGCACTGGGGAAAGGCAGGCAGAGAATTCCCTGCTAGCACCTTCTCTGTGCCTGGGAAGCACAAGTGTTCACATTGCTTCGCAGAATCGCGTTTGTGCAGAAAACACTAACACTTGTTCAGAAGGAAAGAAAGCACAGAGCCCCAGATTTTATGTTGCCCTGGAGAGCTTGCAGAGCACTGGGGAAAGGCAGGCAGAGAATTCCCTGCTAGCACCTTCTCTGTGCCTGGGAAGGAGAAGTGTTCACATTGCTTCGCAGAATCGCGTTTGTGCAGAAAACACTAACACTTGTTCAGAAGGAAAGAAAGCACAGAGCCCCAGATTTTATGTTGCCCTGGAGAGCTTGCAGAGCACTGGGGAAAGGCAGGCAGAGAATTCCCTGCTAGCAGCTTCTCTGTGCCTGGGAAGGAGAAGTGTTCACATTGCTTCGCAGAATCGCTTTTGTGCAGAAAACACTAACACTTGTTCAGAAGGAAAGAAAGCACAGAGCCCCACATTTTATGTTGCCCTAGAGAGCTTGCAGAGCACTGGGGAAAAGCAGGCAGAGAATTCCCTGCTAGCACCTTCTCTGTGCCTGGGAAGGAGAAGTGTTCACATTGCTTCGCAGAATCGCTTTTGTGCAGAAAACTCTAACACTTGTTCAGAAGGAAAGGAAGCACAGAGCCCCAGATTTTATGTTGCCCTGGAGAGCTTGCAGAGCACTGGGGAAAGGCAGGCAGAGAATTCCCTGCTAGCACCTTCTCTGTGCCTGGGAAGCAAAAGTGTTCACATTGCTTCGCAGAATCGCTTTTGTGCAGAAAACACTAACACTTGTTCAGAAGGAAAGAAAGCACAGAGCCCCACATTTTATGTTGCCCTGGAGAGCTTGCAGAGCACTGGGGAAAGGCAGGCGGAGAATTCCCTGCTAGCACCTTCTCTGTGCCTGGGAAGCACAAGTGTTCCCATTGCTTCGCAGAATCGCGTTTGTGCTGAAAACACTAACACTTGTTCAGAAGGAAAGAAAGCACAGAGCCCCACATTTTATGTTGCCCTGGAGAGCTTGCAGAGCACTGGGGAAAGGCAGGCAGAGAATTCCCTGCTAGCACCTTCTCTGTGCCTGGGAAGCACAAGTGTTCACATTGCTTCGCAGAATCGCGTTTGTGCAGAAAACACTAACACTTGTTCAGAAGGAAAGAAAGCACAGAGCCCCAGATTTTATGTTGCCCTGGAGAGCTTGCAGAGCACTGGGGAAAGGCAGGCAGAGAATTCCCTGCTAGCACCTTCTCTGTGCCTGGGAAGCACAAGTGTTCACATTGCTTCGCAGAATCGCGTTTGTGCAGAAAACACTAACACTTGTTCAGAAGGAAAGAAAGCACAGAGCCCCAGATTTTCTGTTGCCCTGGAGAGCTTGCAGAGCACTGGGGAAAGGCAGGCAGAGAATTCCCTGCTAGCACCTTCTCTGTGCCTGGGAAGGAGAAGTGTTCACATTGCTTCGCAGAATCGCGTTTGTGCAGAAAACACTAACACTTGTTCAGAAGGAAAGAAAGCACAGAGCCCCAGATTTTATGTTGCCCTGGAGAGCTTGCAGAGCACTGGGGAAAGGCAGGCAGAGAATTCCCTGCTAGCACCTTCTCTGTGCCTGGGAAGCACAAGTGTTCCCATTGCTTCGCAGAATCGCGTTTGTGCAGAAAACACTAACACTTGTTCAGAAGGAAAGAAAGCACAGAGCCCCAGATTTTATGTTGCCCTGGAGAGCTTGCAGAGCACTGGGGAAAGGCAGGCAGAGAATTCCCTGCTAGCACCTTCTCTGTGCCTGGGAAGGAGAAGTGTTCACATTGCTTCGCAGAATCGCGTTTGTGCAGAAAACACTAACACTTGTTCAGAAGGAAAGAAAGCACAGAGCCCCAGATTTTATGTTGCCCTGGAGAGCTTGCAGAGCACTGGGGAAAGGCAGGCAGAGAATTCCCTGCTAGCACCTTCTCTGTGCCTGGGAAGGAGAAGTGTTCACATTGCTTCGCAGAATCGCGTTTGTGCAGAAAACACTAACACTTGTTCAGAAGGAAAGAAAGCACAGAGCCCCAGATTTTATGTTGCCCTGGAGAGCTTGCAGAGCACTGGGGAAAGGCAGGCAGAGAATTCCCTGCTAGCACCTTCTCTGTGCCTGGGAAGGAGAAGTGTTCCCATTGCTTTGCAGAATCGCGTTTGTGCAGAAAACACTAACACTTCTTCAGAAGGAAAGAAAGCACAGAGCCCCACATTTTATGTTGCCCTGGAGAGCTTGCAGAGCACTGGGGAAAGGCAGGCAGAGAATTCCCTGCTAGCACCTTCTCTGTGCCTGGGAAGCACAAGTGTTCACATTGCTTCGCAGAATCGCGTTTGTGCAGAAAACACTAACACTTGTTCAGAAGGAAAGAAAGCACAGAGCCCCAGATTTTCTGTTGCCCTGGAGAGCTTGCAGAGCACTGGGGAAAGGCAGGCAGAGAATTCCCTGCTAGCACCTTCTCTGTGCCTGGGAAGGAGAAGTGTTCCCATTGCTTCGCAGAATCACGTTTGTGCAGAAAACACTAACACTTGTTCAGAAGGAAAGAAAGCACAGAGCCCCACATTTTATGTTGCCCTGGAGAGCTTGCAGAGCACTGGGGAAAGGCAGGCAGAGAATTCCCTGCTAGCACCTTCTCTGTGCCTGGGAAGCACAAGTGTTCCCATTGCTTCGCAGAATCGCGTTTGTGCAGAAAACACTAACACTTGTTCAGAAGGAAAGAAAGCACAGAGCCCCAGATTTTATGTTGCCCTGGAGAGCTTGCAGAGCACTGGGGAAAGGCAGGCAGAGAATTCCCTGCTAGCACCTTCTCTGTGCCTGGGAAGCACAAGTGTTCACATTGCTTCGCAGAATCGCGTTTGTGCAGAAAACACTAACACTTGTTCAGAAGGAAAGAAAGCACAGAGCCCCACATTTTATGTTGCCCTAGAGAGCTTGCAGAGCACTGGGGAAAGCAGGCAGAGAATTCCCTGCTAGCACCTTCTCTGTGCCTGGGAAGGAGAAGTGTTCACATTGCTTCGCAGAATCGCTTTTGTGCAGAAAACTCTAACACTTGTTCAGAAGGAAAGAAAGCACAGAGCCCCAGATTTTATGTTGCCCTGGAGAGCTTGCAGAGCACTGGGGAAAGGCAGGCAGAGAATTCCCTGCTAGCACCTTCTCTGTGCCTGGGAAGCAAAAGTGTTCACATTGCTTCGCAGATTCGCGTTTGTGCAGAAAACACTAACACTTGTTCAGAAGGAAAGAAAGCACAGAGCCCCAGATTTTATGTTGCCCTGGAGAGCTTGCAGAGCACTGGGGAAAGGCAGGCAGAGAATTCCCTGCTAGCACCTTCTCTGTGCCTGGGAAGCACAAGTGTTCCCATTGCTTCGCAGAATCGCGTTTGTGCAGAAAACACTAACACTTGTTCAGAAGGAAAGAAAGCACAGAGCCCCACATTTTATGTTGCCCTGGAGAGCTTGCAGAGCACTGGGGAAAGGCAGGCAGAGAATTCCCTGCTAGCACCTTCTCTGTGCCTGGGAAGCACAAGTGTTCACATTGCTTCGCAGAATCGCGTTTGTGCAGAAAACACTAACACTTGTTCAGAAGGAAAGAAAGCACAGAGCCCCAGATTTTATGTTGCCCTGGAGAGCTTGCAGAGCACTGGGGAAAGGCAGGCAGAGAATTCCCTGCTAGCACCTTCTCTGTGCCTGGGAAGGAGAAGTGTTCACATTGCTTCGCAGAATCGCGTTTGTGCAGAAAACACTAACACTTGTTCAGAAGGAAAGAAAGCACAGAGCCCCAGATTTTCTGTTGCCCTGGAGAGCTTGCAGAGCACTGGGGAAAGGCAGGCAGAGAATTCCCTGCTAGCACCTTCTCTGTGCCTGGGAAGGAGAAGTGTTCACATTGCTTCGCAGAATCGCGTTTGTGCAGAAAACACTAACACTTGTTCAGAAGGAAAGAAAGCACAGAGCCCCAGATTTTATGTTGCCCTGGAGAGCTTGCAGAGCACTGGGGAAAGGCAGGCAGAGAATTCCCTGCTAGCACCTTCTCTGTGCCTGGGAAGCACAAGTGTTCACATTGCTTCGCAGAATCGCGTTTGTGCAGAAAACACTAACACTTGTTCAGAAGGAAAGAAAGCACAGAGCCCCAGATTTTATGTTGCCCTGGAGAGCTTGCAGAGCACTGGGGAAAGGCAGGCAGAGAATTCCCTGCTAGCACCTTCTCTGTGCCTGGGAAGCACAAGTGTTC
>JASWHU010000775.1:0-25221 GCA_030819815.1 Strix occidentalis | reverse complement strand
CTCTCTCTTCCTCCTCTCTCTTCCTCCTCTCTCTTTCTCCTCTCTCTTCCTCCTCTCTCTTCCTCCTCTCTCTTTCTCCTTCTCCTCTTCCTCTCTCTTCCTCCTCTCTCTTCCTCCTCTCTCTTCCTCTCTCTCTTCCTCCTCTCTCCTCTTCCTCTCTCTTCCTCCTCTCTCTTCCTCCTCTCTCATCCTCGTCTCTCTTCCTCGTCTCTCTTCCTCCTCTCTCCTCTTCCTCTCTCTTCCTCCTCTCTCTTCCTCCTCTCTCTTCCTCCTCTCTCTTCCTCCTCTCTCCTCTTCCTCTCTCTTCCTCCTCTCTCTTCCTCCTCTCTCATCCTCGTCTCTCTTCCTCGTCTCTCTTCCTCCTCTCTCCTCTTCCTCTCTCTTCCTCCTCTCTCTTCCTCTTCTCTCTTCCTCCTCTCTCTTCCTCCTCTCTCTTCCTCCTCTCACTTCCTCCTCTCAATTCCTCCTCTCTCCTCTTCCTCTCCTTTATCTCTCTTCCTCCTCTCTCTTCCTCCTCTATCCTCTTCCTTACTCTTCCGTCTCTCTCTTCCTCCTCTCTCTTTTAAATCTCTCTTCCTCCTCCTCTCTTCTCTTCCTATCTCTTCCTCCTCTCTCTTCCTCCTCTCTCTTCCTCCTCTCTCTTCCTCCTCTCCAATCCTCGTCTTTCTTCCTCCTCTTTCTTCCTCCTGTCTCCTCTTCCACTCTCTTCCTCCTCTCTCTTCCTCCTCTCTCATCCTCGTCTCTCTTCCTCCTCTCTCTTCCTCCTCTCTCTTCCTCCTCTCTCTTCCTCCACTCTCTTCCTCCTCTCTCTTCCTCCTCTCTCTTCCTCCTCTCTCTTCCTCCTCTCTCCTCTTCCTCTTCCCTCTTCCTCCTCTCTCTTCCTCCTCTCTCCTTCTCCACTCTCTTCCAACACAATCTCCTTCTTCTCTCCTCTTCTACTCTCTTCCTCCTATCTCTTCCTCCTCTCTCTTCCTCCTCTCCAATCCTCGTCTCTCTTCCTCCTCTCTCTTCCTCCTCTCTCCTCTTCCTCTCACTTCCTCCTCTCTCTTCCTCCTCTCTCATCCTCGTCTCCCTTCCTCTTCTCTCTTACTCCTCTCTCCTCTTCCTCTCTCTTCCTCCTCTCTCTTCCTCCTCTCTCTTCCTCCTCTCTCTTCCTCCTCTCTCTTCCTCCTCTCTCCTCTTCCTCTCTCCACTTCATGTCTCTTCCTCCTCTCTCTTCCTCCTCTCTCTTCCTCCTCTCTCTTCCTCCACTCTCTTCCAACACAATCTTCCTCCTCTCTCCTCTTCTTCTCTCTTCCTCCTCTCTCTTCCTCCTCTCTCTTCCTCCTCTCAATTCCTCATCTCTACCTCTTCCTCTCTCTTCCTCCTATCTCTTCCTCCTCACTCTTCCTCCTCTCTCTTCCTCCTCTCTCTTCCTCCCCTCTCCTCCTTCTCTGTCTTCTTCCTCTCTCTTCCTCCTCTCTCCTCCTCCTCTCTCTTCCTCCTCTCTCTTCCTCCTTCTACTCTTCCTCTCTCTTCCTCCTCTCTCTTCCTCCTCTCTCTTCCTCCTCTCTCTTCCTCCTCTCTCCTCTTCCTCTCTCTTCCTCCTCTCTCCTACTGCTCTCTCGTCTTCCTCTCTCTTTTCCTCACTCTTGCTCCTCTCTCCTCTTCCTCTCTATTCATCCTATCTCTTCCTCCTCCCTCTTCCTCATCTCTCTTCCTCCTCTCTCTTCCTCCTCTCTGATCTTCCTATCTCTTCCTCCTCTCTCTTCCTCCTCTCTCTTCCTCCTCTCTCTTCCTCCTCTCTCTTCCTCCTCTCTCTTCCTCCTCTCTCTTTCTCCTCTCTCATCCTCGTCTCTCTTCCTCCTCTCTCTTCCTCCTCTCTCCTCTTCCTCTCTCTTCCTCCTCTCTCTTCCTCCTCTCTCTTCCTCCTCTCTTTTCCTCCTCTCTCCTCTTCCTCTCTCTTCCTCCTCTCTCTTCCTCCTCTCTCTTCCTCCTCTCTCTTCCTCCTCTCTCTTCCTCCTCTCTCTTCCTCCTCTCAATTCCTCATCTCTACCTCTTCCTCTCTCTTCCTCATCTCTCTTCCTCCTCTCTCCTATTCCTCTCTCTTCCTCCTTTCTCTTCCTCCTCTCTCCTCTTCCTCTCTCCTCTTCCTCTCTCTTCCTCCTCTCTCTTCCTCCTCTCTCTTCCTCCTTTCTCTTCCTCCTCTCTCCTCTTCCTCTCTCCTCTTCCTGTCTCTTCCTCCTCTCTCTTCCTCCTCTCTCTTCCTCCACTCTCTTCCAACACAATCTTCCTCCTCTCTCCTCTTCTTCTCTCTTCCTCCTCTCTCTTCCTCCTCTCTCTTCCTCCTCTCTCTTCCTCCTCTCTCCTCTTCCTTACTCTTCCGTCTCTCTCTTCCTCCTCTTTTAAATATCTCTTCCTCCTCTCTCTTCTTCCTCTCTCTTCCGCCTCTCTCTTCCTCCTCTCTCTTCCTCCTCTCTCCTCCTCCTCTCTCTTCCTCCTCTCTCTTCCTCCTCTCTCCTCCTCATCTCTCTTCTTCCTCTCTCTTCCTCCTCTCTCTTCCTCCTCTCTCTTCCTCTTCTCTCTTCCTCCTCTCTCTTCCTCCTCTCTCATCGTTGTCTCTCTTCCTCCTTTCTCTTCCTCCTCTCTCTTCCTCCTCTCTCCTCTTCCTCTCTCTTCCTCCTCTCTCTTCCTCCTCTCTCATCCTCGTCTCTCTTCCTCCTCTCTCTTCCTCCTCTCTCCTCTTCCTCTCTCTTCCTCCTCTCTCTTCCTCCGCTCTCTTCCTCCTCTCTCCTCCTCCTCTCTCCTCTTCTTCTCTCTTCCTCCTCTCTCTTCCTCCTCTCTCTTCCTCCTCTCTCTTCCTCCTCTATCCTCTTCCTTACTCTTCCTCCTCTCTCTTCCTCCTCTCTACTCATCACCTCTCTTCTTCCTCTCTCTTCCTCCTCTCTCTACCTCCTCTCTCTTCCTCCTCTCTCTTCCTCCTCTCTCTTCCTCCTCTCTCATCCTCGTCTCTCTTCCTCCTCTCTCTTCCTCCTCTCTCATCCTCGTCTCTCTTCCTCCTCTCTCTTCCTCCTCTCTCCTCTTCCTCTCTCTTCCTCCTCTCTCTTCCTCCTCTCTCATCCTCCTCTCTCTTCCTCCTCTCTCTTCCTCCTCTCTCTTCCTCCTCTCTCTTCCTCCTCTCTCTTCCTCCTCTCTCTTCCTCCTCTCTCCTCTTCCTCTCTCTTCCTCCTCTCTCTTCCTCCTCTCTCATCCTCGTCTCTCTTCCTCGTCTCTCTTCCTCCTCTCTCCTCTTCCTCTCTCTTCCTCCTCTCTCTTCCTCCTCTCTCTTCCTCCTCTCTCTTCCTCCTCTCTCTTCCTCCTCTCTCTTCCTCCTCTCTCATCCTCCGCTCTCTTCCTCCGCTCTCTTCCTCCTCTATCCTCCTCCTCTCTCCTCTTCTTCTCTCTTCCTCCTCTCTCTTCCTCCTCTCTCTTCCTCCTCTCACTTCCTCCTCTCAATTCCTCCTCTCTCCTCTTCCTCTCCTTTATCTCTCTTCCTCCTCTCTCTTCCTCCTCTATCCTCTTCCTTACTCTTCCGTCTCTCTCTTCCTCCTCTCTCTTTTAAATCTCTCTTCCTCCTCCTCTCTTCTCTTCCTATCTCTTCCTCCTCTCTCTTCCGCCTCTCTCCTCCTCCTCTCTCTTCCTCTTCTCTCTTCCTCCTCTCTACTCCTCATCTCTCTTCTTCCTCTCTCTTCCTCCTCTCTCTACCTCCTCTCCAATCCTCGTCTCTCTTCCTCCTCTTTCTTCCTCCTGTGTCCTCTTCCGCTCTCTTCCTCCTCTCTCTTCCTCCTCTCTCATCCTCCTCTCTCTTCCTCCTCTCTCTTCCTCCTCTCTCTTCCTCCTCTCTCTTCCTCCTCTCTCTTCCTCCTCTCTCTTCCTCCTCTCTCCTCTTCCTCTCTCTTCCTCCACTCTCTTCTTCCTCTCTCTACCTCCTCTCTCTTCCTCCTCTCTCTTCCTCCTCTCTCTTCCTCCTCTCTCTTCCTCCTCTCTCTTCCTCCTCTCTCCTCTTCCTCTTCCCTCTTCCTCCTCTCTCTTCCTCCTCTCTCCTTCTCCACTCTCTTCCAACACAATCTTCTTCCTCTCTCCTCTTCTACTCTCTTCCTCCTATCTCTTCCTCCTCTCTCTTCCTCCTCTCTCTTCCTCCTCTCTCCTCTTGCTCTCCTTTATCTTTCTTCGTGCTCTCTCTTCCTGCTCTCTCTTCCTCCTCTCTCTTCCTCCTCTCTCTTCCTCCTCTCTCTTCCTCTTCTCTCTTCCTCCTCTCTCCTCTTCCTCTCTCTTCCTCCTCTCTCTTACTCCTCTCTCGTCTTCCTCTCTCTTTTCCTCACTCTTGCTCCTCTCTCCTCTTCCTCTCTATTCATCCTATCTCTTCCTCCTCCCTCTTCCTCATCTCTCTTCCTCCTCTCTCTTCCTCCTCTCTCTTCCTCCTCTCTCCTCTTCCTCTCACTTCCTCCTCTCTCTTCCTCCTCTCTCATCCTCGTCTCTCTTCCTCTTCTCTGTTACTCCTCTCTCCTCTTCCTCTCTCTTCCTCCTCTCTCTTCCTCCTCTCTCTTCCTCCTCTCTCTTCCTCCTCTCTCTTCCTCCTCTCTCCTCTTCCTCTCTCCACTTCCTGTCTCTTCCTCCTCTCTCTTCCTCCTCTCTCTTCCTCCTCTCTCTTCCTCCACTCTCTTCCAACACAATCTTCCTCCTCTCTCCTCTTCTTCTCTCTTCCTCCTCTCTCTTCCTCCTCTCTCTTCCTCCTCTCAATTCCTCATCTCTACCTCTTCCTCTCTCTTCCTCCTCTCTCCTCCTCCTCTCTCCTATTCCTCTCTCTTCCTCCTATCTCTTCCTCCTCTCTCTACCTCCTCTCCAATCCTCGTCTCTCTTCCTCCTCTTTCTTCCTCCTGTGTCCTCTTCCGCTCTCTTCCTCCTCTCTCTTCCTCCTCTCTCATCCTCCTCTCTCTTCCTCCTCTCTCTTCCTCCTCTCTCCTCTTCCTCTCTCTTCCTCCTCTCTCTACCTCCTCTCTCTTCCTCCTCTCTCTTCCTCCTCTCTCTTCCTCCTCTCTCTTTCTCCTCTCTCTTCCTCCTCTCTCCTCTTCCTCTCTCTTTCTCCTCTCTCTTCCTCCTCTCTCCTCTTCCTCTCTCTTCCTCCTCTCTCTTCCTCCTCTCTCATCCTCCTCTCTCTTCCTCCTCTCTCTTCCTCCTCTCTCTTGTTCCTCTCTCTTCCTCCCCTCTCTTCCTCCTCTCTCTTCCTCCTCTCTCCTCTTCCTCTATCTTCCTCCTCTCTCTTCCTCCTCTCTCATCCTCGTCTCTCTTCCTCGTCTCTCTTCCTCCTCTCTCCTCTTCCTCTCTCTTCCTCCTCTCTCTTCCTCCTCTCTCTTCCTCCTCTCTCTTCCTCCTCTCTCTTCCTCCTCTCTCTTCCTCCTCTCTCATCCTCCGCTCTCTTCCTCCGCTCTCTTCCTCCTCTATCCTCCTCCTCTCTCCTCTTCTTCTCTCTTCCTCCTCTCTCTTCCTCCTCTCTCTTCCTCCTCTCACTTCCTCCTCTCAATTCCTCCTCTCTCCTCTTCCTCTCCTTTATCTCTCTTCCTCCTCTCTCTTCCTCCTCTATCCTCTTCCTTACTCTTCCGTCTCTCTCTTCCTCCTCTCTCTTTTAAATCTCTCTTCCTCCTCCTCTCTTCTCTTCCTATCTCTTCCTCCTCTCTCTTCCGCCTCTCTCCTCCTCCTCTCTCTTCCTCTTCTCTCTTCCTCCTCTCTACTCCTCATCTCTCTTCTTCCTCTCTCTTCCTCCTCTCTCTACCTCCTCTCCAATCCTCGTTTCTCTTCCTCCTCTTTCTTCCTCCTGTCTCCTCTTCCGCTCTCTTCCTCCTCACTCTTCCTCCTCTCTCATCCTCGTCTCTCTTCCTCCTCTCTCTTCCTCCTCTCTCCTCTTCCTCTCTCTTCCTCCTCTCTCTTCCTCCTCTCTCTTCCTCCACTCTCTTCCTCCTCACTCTTCCTCCTCTCTCTTCCTCCTCTCTCTTCCTCCTCTCTCCTCTTCCTCTCTCTTTCTCCTCTCTCTTCCTCCTCTCTCCTCTTCCTCTCTCTTCCTCCTCTCTCTTCCTCCTCTCTCATCCTCCTCTCTCTTCCTCCTCTCTCTTCCTCCTCTCTCTTGTTCCTCTCTCTTCCTCCCCTCTCTTCCTCCTCTCTCTTCCTCCTCTCTCCTCTTCCTCTATCTTCCTCCTCTCTCTTCCTCCTCTCTCATCCTCGTCTCTCTTCCTCGTCTCTCTTCCTCCTCTCTCCTCTTCCTCTCTCTTCCTCCTCTCTCTTCCTCCTCTCTCTTCCTCCTCTCTCTTCCTCCTCTCTCTTCCTCCTCTCTCTTCCTCCTCTCTCATCCTCCGCTCTCTTCCTCCGCTCTCTTCCTCCTCTATCCTCCTCCTCTCTCCTCTTCTTCTCTCTTCCTCCTCTCTCTTCCTCCTCTCTCTTCCTCCTCTCACTTCCTCCTCTCAATTCCTCCTCTCTCCTCTTCCTCTCCTTTATCTCTCTTCCTCCTCTCTCTTCCTCCTCTATCCTCTTCCTTACTCTTCCGTCTCTCTCTTCCTCCTCTCTCTTTTAAATCTCTCTTCCTCCTCCTCTCTTCTCTTCCTATCTCTTCCTCCTCTCTCTTCCGCCTCTCTCCTCCTCCTCTCTCTTCCTCTTCTCTCTTCCTCCTCTCTACTCCTCATCTCTCTTCTTCCTCTCTCTTCCTCCTCTCTCTACCTCCTCTCCAATCCTCGTTTCTCTTCCTCCTCTTTCTTCCTCCTGTCTCCTCTTCCGCTCTCTTCCTCCTCACTCTTCCTCCTCTCTCATCCTCGTCTCTCTTCCTCCTCTCTCTTCCTCCTCTCTCCTCTTCCTCTCTCTTCCTCCTCTCTCTTCCTCCTCTCTCTTCCTCCACTCTCTTCCTCCTCACTCTTCCTCCTCTCTCTTCCTCCTCTCTCTTCCTCCTCTCTCCTCTTCCTCTCTCTTCCTCCACTCTCTTCTTCCTCTCTCTACCTCCTCTCTCTTCCTCCTCTCTCTTCCTCCTCTCTCTTCCTCCTCTCTCTTCCTCCTCTCTCTTCCTCCTCTCTCCTCTTCCTCTTCCCTCTTCCTCCTCTCTCTTCCTCCTCTCTCCTTCTCCACTCTCTTCCAACACAATCTTCTTCCTCTCTCCTCTTCTACTCTCTTCCTCCTATCTCTTCCTCCTCTCTCTTCCTCCTCTCTCTTCCTCCTCTCTCCTCTTGCTCTCCTTTATCTTTCTTCGAGCTCTCTCTTCCTGCTCTCTCTTCCTCCTCTCTCTTCCTCCTCTCTCTTCCTCCTCTCTCTTCCTCTTCTCTCTTCCTCCTCTCTCCTCTTCCTCTCTCTTCCTCCTCTCTATTACTCCTCTCTCGTCTTCCTCTCTCTTTTCCTCACTCTTGCTCCTCTCTCCTCTTCCTCTCTATTCATCCTATCTCTTCCTCCTCCCTCTTCCTCATCTCTCTTCCTCCTCTCTCTTCCTCCTCTCTCTTCCTCCTCTCTCCTCTTCCTCTCACTTCCTCCTCTCTCTTCCTCCTCTCTCATCCTCGTCTCTCTTCCTCTTCTCTCTTACTCCTCTCTCCTCTTCCTCTCTCCACTTCCTGTCTCTTCCTCCTCTCTCTTCCTCCTCTCTCTTCCTCCTCTCTCTTCCTCCACTCTCTTCCAACACAATCTTCCTCCTCTCTCCTCTTCTTCTCTCTTCCTCCTCTCTCTTCCTCCTCTCTCTTCCTCCTCTCAATTCCTCATCTCTACCTCTTCCTCTCTCTTCCTCCTCTCTCTTCGTCCTCTCTCCTATTCCTCTCTCTTCCTCCTCTCTCTTCTTCCTCTCTCTTCCGCCTCTCTCTTCCTCCTCTCTCTTCCTCCTCTCTCCTCCTCCTCTCTCTTCCTCCTCTCTCTTCCTCCCCTCTCCTCCTTCTCTGTCTTCTTCCTCTCTCTTCCTCCTCTCTCCTCCTCCTCTCTCTTCCTCCTCTCTCTTCCTCCTTCTACTCTTCCTCTCTCTTCCTCCTCTCTCTTCCTCCTCTCTCTTCCTCCTCTCTCTTCCTCCTCTCTCCTCTTCCTCTCTCTTCCTCCTCTCTCTTCCTCCTCTCTCATCCTCCTCTCTCTTCCTCCTCTCTCTTCCTCCTCTCTCCTCTTCCTCTCTCTTCCTCCTCTCTCTTCCTCCTCTCTCTTCCTCTTCTCTCTTCCTCCTCTCTCCTCTTCCTCTCTCTTCCTCCTCTCTCCTACTCCTCTCTCGTCTTCCTCTCTCTTTTCCTCACTCTTGCTCCTCTCTCCTCTTCCTCTCTATTCATCCTATCTCTTCCTCCTCCCTCTTCCACATCTCTCTTCCTCCTCTCTCTTCCTCCTCTCTGATCTTCCTCTCTCTTCCTCCTATCTCTTCCTCCTCTCTCTTCCTCCTCTCTCTTCCTCCTCTCTCTTCGTCCTCTCTCTTCCTCGTCTCTCTTCCTCCTCTCTCTTTCTCCTCTCTCATCCTCCTCTCTCTTCCTCCTCTCTCTTCCTCCTCTGTCCTCTTCCTCTCTCTTCCTCCTCTCTCTTCCTCCTCTCTCTTCCTCCTCTCTTTTCCTCCTCTCTCCTCTTCCTCTCTCTTCCTCCTCTCTCTTCCTCCTCTCTCTTCCTCCTCTCTCTTCCTCCTCTCTCTTCCTCCTCTCTCTTCCTCCTCTCTCTTCCTCCTCTCTCCTCTTCCTCTCTCTTCCTCCTCTCTCTTCCTCCTCTCTCATCCTCGTCTCTCTTCCTCTTCTCTCTTACTCTTCTCTCCTCTTCCTCTCTCTTCCTCCTCTCTCTTCCTCCTCTCTCTTCCTCCTCTCTCTTCCTGCTCTCTCTTCCTCCTCTCTCCTCTTCCTCTCTCCTGTTCCTGTCTCTTCCTCCTCTCTCTTCCTCCTCTCTCTTCCTCCTCTCTCATCCTCCACTCTCTTCCAACACAATCTTCCTCCTCTCTCCTCTTCTTCTCTCTTCCCCCTCTCTCTTCCTCCTCTCTCTTCCTCCTCTCAATTCCTCATCTCTACCTCTTCCTCTCTCTTCCTCATCTCTCTTCCTCCTCTCTCCTATTCCTCTCTCTTCCTCCTTTCTCTTCCTCCTCTCTCCTCTTCCTCTCTCCTCTTCCTCTCTCTTCCTCCTCTCTCTTCCTCCTCTCTCTTCCTCCTCTCTCTTCCTCCTCTCTCTTCCTCCTTTCTCTTCCTCCTCTCTCCTCTTCCTCTCTCCTCTTCCTGTCTCTTCCTCCTCTCTCTTCCTCCTCTCTCTTCCTCCTCTCTCTTCCTCGACTCTCTTCCAACACAATCTTCCTCCTCTCTCCTCTTCTTCTCTCTTCCTCCTCTCTCTTCCTCCTCTCTCTTCCTCCTCTCAATTCCTCCTCTCTCCTCTTCCTCTCCTTTATCTCTCTTCCTCCTCTCTCTTCCTCCTCTCTCCTCTTCCTTACTCTTCCGTCTCTCTCTTCCTCCTCTTTTAAATATCTCTTCCTCCTCTCTCTTCTTCCTCTCTCTTCCGCCTCTCTCTTCCTCCTCTCTCTTCCTCCTCTCTCCTCCTCCTCTCTCTCCTCCTCTCTCTTCCTCCTCTCTCCTCCTCATCTCTCTTCTTCCTCTCTCTTCCTCCTCTCTCTTCCTCCTCTCTCTTCCTCTTCTCTCTTCCTCCTCTCTCTTCCTCCTCTCTCATCCTTGTCTCTCATCCTCCTCTCTCTTCCTCCTCTCTCTTCCTCCTCTCTTCTCTTCCTCTCTCTTCCTCCTCTCTCTTCCTCCTCTCACATCGTCGTCTCTCTTCCTCCTCTCTCTTCCTCCTCTCTCCTCTTCCTCTCTCTTCCTCCTCTCTCTTCCTCCGCTCTCTTCCTCCTCTCTCCTCCTCCTCTCTCCTCTTCTTCTCTCTTCCTCCTCTCTCTTCCTCCTCTCTCTTCCTCCTCTCTCTTCCTCCTCTATCGTCTTCCTTACTCTTCCTCCTCTCTCTTCCTCCTCTCTACTCATCATCTCTCTTCTTCCTCTCTCTTCCTCCTCTCTCTACCTCCTCTCTCTTCCTCCTCTCTCTTCCTCCTCTCTCTTCCTCCTCTCTCATCCTCGTCTCTCTTCCTCCTCTCTCTTCCTCCTCTCTCATCCTCGTCTCTCTTCCTCCTCTCTCTTCCTCCTCTCTCCTCTTCCTCTCTCTTCCTCATCTCTCTTCCTCCTCTCTCTTCCTCCACTCTGTTCCTCCTCTCTCGTCCTCCTCTCTCTTCCTCCTCTCTTTCCCTCCTCTCTCCCCTTCCTCTCTCTTCCTCCACTCTCTTCTTCCTCTCTCTACCTCCTCTCTCTTCCTCCTCTCTCTTCCTCCTCTCTCTTCCTCCTCTCTCTTTCTCCTCTCTCTTCCTCCTCTCTCCTCTTCCTCTTCCCTCTTCCTCCTCTCTCTTCCTCCTCTCTCTTCCTCCACTCTCTTCCAACACAATCTTCCTCCTCACTCCTCTTCTACTCTCTTCCTCCTATCTCTTCCTCCTCTCTCTTCCTCCTCTCTCTTTTTCATCTCTCCTCCTCCTCCTCTCTTCTCTTCCTCTCTCTTCCTCCTCTCTCTTCCTCCTCTCCCTTCCTACTCTCTCTTCGTCCTCTCTCTTCTTCCTCTCTATTCCGCCTCTCTCTTCCTCCTCTCTCCTCCTCCTCTCTCCTCTTCCTCTCTCTTTCACATCCTCCTCCTCCTCTCTTTTCCTCCTCTCTCTTCCTCCTCTCTCTTCCTCCTCCCTCTTCCTCCTCTCTCTTCCTCCTGCTTCCTCTTCCTCTCTCCTCTTCCTCTCTCTTCCTCCTCTCTCTTCCTCCTCTCTCTCCTCCACTCTCTTCCAACACATTCTTCCTCCTCTCTCCTCTTCTTCGATCTTCCTCCTCTCTCTTCCTCCACTCTCTTCCTCCTCTCTCTTCCTCCTCTCAATTCCTCCTCTCTCTTCTTCCTCTCTCTGCCTCCTCTCTCTTCCTCCTCTCTCTTCCTCTTCTCTCCTCTTCCTCTCTCTTCCTCCTCACTCTTGCTCCTCTGTCATCCTCGTCCTTCTTCCTCCTCTCTCTTCCTCCTCTCTCTTCCTCCTCTATCCTCCTGATCTCTCATCCTCCTCTCTCTTCCTCCTCTCTCTTCCTCCTCTCTCCTCCTCATCTCTCTTCCTCCTCAATCTTGCTCCTCTCTCTTCCTCCTCCCTCCTTCTCCTCACTCCTCTTCCTCTATCTTCCGCCTCTCTCATCCTCTTCTCTCATCCTCCTCTCTCTTCCTCCTCTCTCTTCCTCCTCTCTCCTCTTCCTCTCTCTTCCTCCTCTCTCTTCCTCCTCTCTCCTCTTCCTCTCTCTTCCTCCTCTCTCTTCCTCCTCTCTCATCCTCGTCTCTCTTCCTCCTCTCTCTTCCTCCTCTCTCCTCTTCCTCTCTCTTCCTCCTCTCTCTTCCTCCTCTCTCTTCCTCCTCTCTCTTCCTCCTCTCTCTTCCTCCTCTCTCTTCCTCCTCTCTCTTTTTCCTCTATCTTCCTCCTCTCTTTTCCTCCTCTCTAATCCTAGTCTCTCTTCCTCCTCTCTCATCCTCCTCTCTCCTCTTCCTCTCTCCTCCTCCTCTCTCTTCCTCCTCTCTCTTCCTCCTCTCTCTTCCTCCTCTCTCTTCCTCCTCTCTCTTCCTCCTCTCTCTTCCTCCTCTCTCTTCCTCCTCTCTCTTTTTCCTCTATCTTCCTCCTCTCTTTTCCTCCTCTCTAATCCTAGTCTCTCTTCCTCCTCTCTCATCCTCCTCTCTCCTCTTCCTCTCTCTTCCTCCTCTCTCTTCCTCCTCTCTCTTCCTCCTCTCTCTTCCTCCTCTCTCTTCCTCCTCTCTCTTCCTCCTCTCTCTTTTTCCTCTATCTTCCTCCTCTCTTTTCCTCCTCTCTAATCCTCGTCTCTCTTCCTCCGCTCTCATCCTCCTCTCTCCTCTTCCTCTCTCTTCCTCCTCTCTCTTCCTCCTCTCTCTTCCTCCTCTCTCCTCTTCCTCTATCTTCCTCCTCTCTCTTCCTCCTCTCTCTTCCTCTTCTCTCTTCCTCCTCTCTCTTCCTCCTCTCTCTTCCTCCTCTCTTCTCCTCCTCTCTCCTCCTCCTCTCTCTTCCTCCTGTCTCTTCCTCCTCTCTCTTCCTCCTCCCTCTTCCTCCTCTCTCTTCCTCTTCTCTCCTCTTCCTCTCTCTTCCTCCTCACTCTTGCTCCTCTCTCATCCTCGTCTCTCTTCCTCCTCTCTCTTCCTCCTCTCTCTTCCACCTCTCTCTTCCTCCTCTATCCTCATCTCTCTTCCTCCTCACTCTTGCTCCTGTCTCTTCCTCCTCTCTCCTCCTCCTCACTCCTCATCCTCTATCTTCCTACTCTCTCATCCTCCTCTCTCATCCTCCTCTCTCTTCCTCATCTCTCTTCCTCCTCTCTCCTCTTCCTGTCTCTTCCTCCTTTCTCCTCCTCCTCTCTCCTCTTCTTCTCTCTTCCTCCTCTCTCTTCCTCTTCTCTATTCGTCCTCTCAATTCCTCCTCTCTCCTCTTCCTCTCTCTTCTTTATGTCTCTTCCTCCTCTCTCTTCCTCCTCTCTGCTCTTCCTTTCTCTTCCTTCTCTCTCTTCCTCCTCTCTCTTTTTCATCTCTCCTCCTCCTCCTCTCTTCTCTTCCTCTCTCTTCCTCCTCTCTCTTCCTCCTCTCCCTCCTACTCTCTCTTCGTCCTCTCTCTTCTTCCTCTCTCTTCCGCCTCTCTCTTCCTCCTCTCTCCTCCTCCTCTCTTTTCTTCCTCTCTCTTCCTCCTCTCCCTTCCTCTTCTCTTTTCCTCCTCTCTCTTCCTCCTCTCTCTTCCTCCTCTCTCTTCCTCCTGTCTCCTCTTCCTCTCTCCTCTTCCTCTCTCTTCCTCCTCTCTCTTCCTTCTCTCTCTTCCTCCACTCTCTTCCAACACATTCTTCCTCCTCTCTCCTCTTCTTCTATCTTCCTCCTCTCTCTTCCTCCTCTCTCTTCCTCCTCTCTCTTCCTCCTCTCAATTCCTCCTCTCTCCTCTTCCTGTCTCTTCCTCCTTTCTCCTCCTCCTCTCTCCTCTTCTTCTCTCTTCCTCCTCTCTCTTCCTCTTCTCTATTCGTCCTCTCAATTCCTCCTCTCTGCTCTTCCTCTCTCTTCTTTATGTCTCTTCCTCCTCTCTCTTCCTCCTCTCTGCTCTTCCTTTCTCTTCCTTCTCTCTCTTCCTCCTCTCTCTTTTTCATCTCTCCTCCTCCTCTTCTCTTCTCTTCCTCTCTCTTCCTCCTCTCCCTCCTACTCTCTCTTCGTCCTCTCTCTTCTTCCTCTCTCTTCCGCCTCTCTCTTCCTCCTCTCTCCTCCTCCTCTCTCTTCCTCCTCTCTCTTCCTCCTCTCTCTTCCTCCTCTCTCTTCCTCCTCTCTCTTCCTCCTCTCTCTTTTTCCTCTATCTTCCTCCTCTCTTTTCCACCTCTCTAATCCTCGTCTCTCTTCCTCCTCTCTCATCCTCCTCTCTCCTCTTCCTCTCTCTTCCTCCTCTCTCTTCCTCCTCTCTCTTCCTCCTCTCTCCTCTTCCTCTATCTTCCTCCTCTCTCTTCCTCCTCTCTCTTCCTCTTCTCTCTTCCTCCTCTCTCTTCCTCCTCTCTCTTCCTCCTCTCTTCTCCTCATCTCTCCTCCTCCTCTCTCTTCCTCCTGTCTCTTCCTCCTCTCTCTTCCTCCTCCCTCTTCCTCCTCTCTCTTCCTCTTCTCTCCTCTTCCTCTCTCTTCCTCCTCACTCTTGCTCCTCTCTCATCCTCGTCTCTCTTCCTCCTCTCTCTTCCTCCTCTCTCTTCCTCCTCTATCCTCCTGATCTCTCATCCTCCTCTCTCTTCCTCCTCTCTCTTCCTCCTCTCTCTTCCTCCTTTCTCCTCTTCCTCTCTCTTCCTCCTCTCTCTTCCTCCTCTCTCTTCCGCCTGTCTCTTCCTCGTTTCACCTCCTCCTCTGTCCTCTTCCACTCTCATCCTCCTCTCTCATCCTCCTCTCTCTTCCTCCTCTCTCTTCCTCCTCTCTCATCCTGCTCTCTCTTCCTCCTCTCTCTTCCTCCTCTCTCCTCTTCCTCTATCTTCTTCCTCTCTCATCCTCCTCTCTCATCCTCCTCTCTCTTCCTCATCTCTCTTCCTCCTCTCTCCTCTTCCTGTCTCTTCCTCCTTTCTCCTCCTCCTCTCTCCTCTTCCTCTCTCTTCCTCCTCTATCTTCCTCCTCTCCCTTCCTCTTCTCTGCTCTTCCTTTCTCTTCCTTCTCTCTCTTCCTCCTCTATCTTTTTCATCTCTCCTCCTCCTCCTCTCTTCTCTTCCTCTCTCTTCCTCCTCTCTCTTCTTCCTCTCTCTTCCGCCTCTCTCTTCCTCCTCTCTCCTCCTCCTCTCCCCTCTTCCTCTCTCTTCCTCCTCACTCTTCCTCCGCTCTCTTCCTCCTCTCTCCTCTTCCTCTCTCTTCCTCCTCTCTTCTTCCTCCTCTCTCTTCCTCTTCTCTCCTCTTCCTCTCTCTTCCTCCTCACTCTTGCTCCTCTCTCATCCTTGTCTCTCTTCCTCCTCTCTCTTCCTCCTGTCTCTTCCTCTTCTAACCTCCTCATCTCTCTTCCTCCTCTCTCTTCCTCCTCACTCTTCCTCTTCTCTCTTACTCCTCTATCCTCCTCCTCACTCCTCTTCCTCTATCTTCCTCCTCTCTCATCCTCCTCTCTCATCCTCCTCTCTCTTCCTCCTCTCTCTTCCTCTTCTCCCTTCCTCCTCTCTCCTCTTCCTGTCTCTTCCTCCTCTCTCTTCCTCCTCTCTCTTCCTCCTCTCCCTTTAATCCACTCTCTTCCAACACAATCTTCCTCCTCTCTCCTCTTCTTCTCTCTTCCTCCTCTCTCTTCCTCTTCTTTATTCGTCCTCTCAATTCCTCCTCTCTCCTCTTCCTCTCTCTTCTTTATGTGTCTTCCTCCTCTCTCTTCCTCCTCTCTGATATTCCTTTCTCTTCCTTCTGTCTCTTCCTCCTCTCTCTTTTTCATCTCTCCTCCTCCTCCTCTCTTCTCTTCCTCTCTCTTCCTCCTCTCTCTTCCTCCTCTCTCCTCCTCATCTCTCTTCCTCCTCAATCTTGCTCCTCTCTCTTCCTCCTCTCTCCTCCTACTCACTCCTCTTCCTCTCTCTTCCTCCTCTCTCATCCTCCTCTCTCCTCTTCCTCTCTCTTCCTCATCTCTCTTCCTCCTCTCTCTTCCTCCTCTCTCTTCCGCCTGTCTCTTCCTCGTTTCTCCTCCTCCTCTGTCCTCTTCCTCTCTCCTCCTCCTCTCTCTTCCTCCTCTCTCCTCTTCCTCTCTCTTCCTCCTCTCTCTTACTCCTCTCTCATCCTCGTCTCTCTTCCTCCTCTCTCTTCCTCCTCTCTCCTCTTCCTCTCTGTTCCTCCTCTCTCTTCCTCCTCTCTCTTCCTCCTCTCTCTTCCGCCTGTCTCTTCCTCGTTTCTCCTCCTCCTCTGTCCTCTTCCTCTCTCCTCCTCCTCTCTCCTCCTCCTCTCTCTTCCTCCTCTCTCCTCTTCCTCTCTCTTCCTCCTCTCTCTTCCTCCTCTCTCATCCTCGTCTCTCTTCCTCCTCTCTCTTCCTCCTCTCTGCTCTTCCTCTCTCTTCCTCCTCTCTCTTCCTCCTCTCTCTTCCTCCTCTCTCTTCCTCCTCTCTCTTCCTCCTCTCTCTTGCTCCTCTCCCTTTTTCCTCTATCTTCCTCCTCTCTTTTCCTCCTCTCTAATCCTCGTCTCTCTTCCTCCTCTCTCATCCTCCTCTCTCCTCTTCCTCTCTCTTCCTCCTCTCACTTCCTCCTCTCTCTTCCTCCTCTCTCTTCCTCCTCTCTCCTCTTCCTGTCTCTTCCTCCTCTCTCTTCCTCCTCTCTCTTCCTCCTCTCTCCTCTTCCTCTATCTTCCTCCTCTCTCTTCCTCGTCTCTCTTCCTCTTCTCTCTTCCTCCTCTCTCTTCCTCCTCTCTCTTCCTCCTCTCTTCTCCTCCTCTCTCCTCCTCCTCTCTCTTCCTCCTCTCTCTTCCTCCTCTCTCTTCCTCCTCTCTCTTCCTCCTCTCTCTTCCTCTTCTCTCCTCTTCCTCTCTCTTCCTCCTCACTCTTGCTCCTCTCTCATCCTCGTCTCTCTTCCTCCTCTCTCTTCCTCCTCTCTCTTCCTCCTCTATCCTCCTGATCTCTCATCCTCCTCTCTCTTCCTCCTCTCTCTTCCTCCTCTCTCTTCCTCCTCTCTCCTCCTCATCTCTCTTCCTCCTCAATCTTGCTCCTCTCTCTTCCTCCTCTCTCCTCCTCCTCATTCCTCTTCCTCTATCTTCCTCCTCTCTCATCCTCCTCTCTCATCCTCCTCTCTCTTCCTCCTCTCTCTTCCTCCTCTCTCATCCTCCTCTCTCTTCCTCCTCTCTCTTCCTCCTCTCTCCTCTTCCTCTCTCTTCCTCCTCTCTCTTCCTCCTCTCTCTTCCTCCTCTCTCTTCCGCCTGTCTCTTCCTCGTTTCTCCTCCTCCTCTGTCCTCTTCCTCTCTCCTCCTCCTCTCTCTTCCTCCTCTCTCCTCTTCCTCTCTCTTCCTCCTCTCTCTTCCTCCTCTCTCATCCTCGTCTCTTTTCCTCCTCTCTCTTCCTCCTCTCTCCTCTTCCTCTCTCTTCCTCCTCTCTCTTCCTCCTCTCTCTTCCTCCTCTCTTTTCCGCCTGTCTCTTCCTCGTTTCTCCTCCTCCTCTGTACTCTTCCTCTCTCCTCCTCCTCTCACTTCCTCCTCTCTCTTCCTCCTCTCTCTTCCTCCTCTCTCCTCTTCCTGTCTCTTCCTCCTCTCTCTTCCTCCTCTCTCCTCTTCATCTATCTTCCTCCTCTCTCTTCCTCCTCTCTCTTCCTCTTCTCTCTTCCTCCTCTCTCTTCCTCCTCTCTCTTCCTCCTCTCTTCTCCTCCTCTCTCCTCCTCCTCTCTCTTCCTCCTCTCTCTTCCTCCTCTCTCTTCCTCCTCTCTCTTCCTCCTCTCTCTTCCTCTTCTCTCCTCTTCCTCTCTCTTCCTCCTCACTCTTGCTCCTCTCTCATCCTCGTCTCTCTTCCTCCTCTCTCTTCCTCGTCTCTCTTCCTCCTCTATCCTCCTGATCTCTCATCCTCCTCTCTCTTCCTCCTCTCTCTTCCTCCTCTCTCTTCCTCCTCTCTCCTCCTCATCTCTCTTCCTCCTCAATCTTGCTCCTCTCTCTTCCTCCTCTCTCCTCCTCCTCATTCCTCTTCCTCTATCTTCCTCCTCTCTCATCCTTCTCTCTCATCCTCCTCTCTCTTCCTCCTCTCTCTTCCTCCTCTCTCATCCTCCTCTCTCATCCTCCTCTCTCTTCCTCCTCTCTCTTCCTCTTCTCTCTTCCTCCTCTCTCCTCTTCCTGTCTCTTCCTCCTCTCTCTTCCTCCTCTCTCTTCCTCCTCTCCCTTAATCCACTCTCTTCCAACACAATCTTCCTCCTCTCTCCTCTTCTTCTCTCTTCCTCCTCTCTCTTCCTCTTCTTTATTCGTCCTCTCAATTCCTCCTCTCTCCTCTTCCTCTCTCTTCTTTATGTGTCTTCCTCCTCTCTCTTCCTCCTCTCTGATATTCCTTTCTCTTCCTTCTGTCTCTTCCTCCTCTCTCTTTTTCATCTCTCCTCCTCCTCCTCTCTTCTCTTCCTCTCTCTTCCTCCTCTCTCTTCCTCCTCTCTCCTCCTCATCTCTCTTCCTCCTCAATCTTGCTCCTCTCTCTTCCTCCTCTCTCCTCCTACTCACTCCTCTTCCTCTCTCTTCCTCCTCTCTCATCCTCCTCTCTCCTCTTCCTCTCTCTTCCTCCTCTCTCTTCCTCCTCTCTCTTCCTCCTCTCTCTTCCGCCTGTCTCTTCCTCGTTTCTCCTCCTCCTCTGTCCTCTTCCTCTCTCCTCCTCCTCTCTCTTCCTCCTCTCTCCTCTTCCTCTCTCTTCCTCCTCTCTCTTACTCCTCTCTCATCCTCGTCTCTCTTCCTCCTCTCTCTTCCTCCTCTCTCCTCTTCCTCTCTGTTCCTCCTCTCTCTTCCTCCTCTCTCTTCCTCCTCTCTCTTCCGCCTGTCTCTTCCTCGTTTCTCCTCCTCCTCTGTCCTCTTCCTCTCTCCTCCTCCTCTCTCCTCCTCCTCTCTCTTCCTCCTCTCTCCTCTTCCTCTCTCTTCCTCCTCTCTCTTCCTCCTCTCTCATCCTCGTCTCTCTTCCTCCTCTCTCTTCCTCCTCTCTGCTCTTTCTCTCTCTTCCTCCTCTCTCTTCCTCCTCTCTCTTCCTCCTCTCTCTTCCTCCTCTCTCTTCCTCCTCTCTCTTGCTCCTCTCCCTTTTTCCTCTATCTTCCTCCTCTCTTTTCCTCCTCTCTAATCCTCGTCTCTCTTCCTCCTCTCTCATCCTCCTCTCTCCTCTTCCTCTCTCTTCCTCCTCTCACTTCCTCCTCTCTCTTCCTCCTCTCTCTTCCTCCTCTCTCCTCTTCCTGTCTCTTCCTCCTCTCTCTTCCTCGTCTCTCTTCCTCCTCTCTCCTCTTCCTCTATCTTCCTCCTCTCTCTTCCTCCTCTCTCTTCCTCTTCTCTCTTCCTCCTCTCTCTTCCTCCTCTCTCTTCCTCCTCTCTTCTCTTCCTCTCTCCTCCTCCTCTCTCTTCCTCCTCTCTCTTCCTCCTCTCTCTTCCTCCTCTCTCTTCCTCCTCTCTCTTCCTCTTCTCTCCTCTTCCTGTCTCTTCCTCCTCACTCTTGCTCCTCTCTCATCCTCGTCTCTCTTCCTCCTCTCTCTTCCTCCTCTCTCTTCCTCCTCTATCCTCCTGATCTCTCATCCTCCTCTCTCTTCCTCCTCTCTCTTCCTCCTCTCTCTTCCTCCTCTCTCCTCCTCATCTCTCTTCTTCCTCAATCTTGCTCCTCTCTCTTCCTCCTCTCTCCTCCTCCTCATTCCTCTTCCTCTATCTTCCTCCTCTCTCATCCTCCTCTCTCATCCTCCTCTCTCTTCCTCCTCTCTCTTCCTCCTCTCTCATCCTCCTCTCTCTTCCTCCTCTCTCTTCCTCCTCTCTCCTCTTCCTCTCTCTTCCTCCTCTCTCTTCCTCCTCTCTCTTCCTCCTCTCTCTTCCGCCTGTCTCTTCCTCGTTTCTCCTCCTCCTCTGTCCTCTTCCTCTCTCCTCCTCCTCTCTCTTCCTCCTCTCTCCTCTTCCTCTCTCTTCCTCCTCTCTCTTCCTCCTCTCTCATCCTCGTCTCTTTTCCTCCTCTCTCTTCCTCCTCTCTCCTCTTCCTCTCTCTTCCTCCTCTCTCTTCCTCCTCTCTCTTCCTCCTCTCTTTTCCGCCTGTCTCTTCCTCGTTTCTCCTCCTCCTCTGTCCTCTTCCTCTCTCCTCCTCCTCTCACTTCCTCCTCTCTCTTCCTCCTCTCTCTTCCTCCTCTCTCCTCTTCCTGTCTCTTCCTCCTCTCTCTTCCTCCTCTCTCTTCCTCCTCTCTCCTCTTCCTCTATCTTCCTCCTCTCTCTTCCTCCTCTCTCTTCCTCTTCTCTCTTCCTCCTCTCTCTTCCTCCTCTCTCTTCCTCCTCTCTTCTCCTCCTCTCTCCTCCTCCTCTCTCTTCCTCCTCTCTCTTCCTCCTCTCTCTTCCTCCTCTCTCTTCCTCTTCTCTCCTCTTCCTCTCTCTTCCTCCTCACTCTTGCTCCTCTCTCATCCTCGTCTCTCTTCCTCCTCTCTCTTCCTCCTCTCTCTTCATCCTCTATCCTCCTGATCTCTCATCCTCCTCTCTCTTCCTCCACAATCTTGCTCCTCTCTCTTCCTCCTCTCTCCTCCTCCTCATTCCTCTTCCTCTATCTTCCTCCTCTCTCATCCTCCTCTCTCATCCTCCTCTCTCTTCCTCCTCTCTCTTCCTCCTCTCTCATCCTCCTCTCTCTTCCTCCTCTCTCTTCCTCCTCTCTCCTCTTCCTCTCTCTTCCTCCTCTCTCTTCCTCCTCTCTCTTCCTCCTCTCTCTTCCGCCTGTCTCTTCCTCGTTTCTCCTCCTCCTCTGTCCTCTTCCTCTCTCCTCCTCCTCTCTCTTCCTCCTCTCTCCTCTTCCTCTCTCTTCCTCCTCTCTCTTCCTCCTCTCTCATCCTCGTCTCTATTCCTCCTCTCTCTTCCTCCTCTCTCCTCTTCCTCTCTCTTCCTCCTCTCTCTTCCTCCTCTCTCTTCCTCCTCTCTTTTCCGCCTGTCTCTTCCTCGTTTCTCCTCCTCCTCTGTCCTCTTCCTCTCTCCTCCTCCTCTCACTTCCTCCTCTCTCTTCCTCCTCTCTCTTCCTCCTCTCTCCTCTTCCTGTCTCTTCCTCCTCTCTCTTCCTCCTCTCTCTTCCTCCTCTCTCCTCTTCCTCTATCTTCCTCCTCTCTCTTCCTCCTCTCTCTTCCTCTTCTCTCTTCCTCCTCTCTCTTCCTCCTCTCTCTTCCTCCTCTCTTCTCCTCCTCTCTCCTCCTCCTCTCTCTTCCTCCTCTCTCTTCCTCCTCTCTCTTCCTCCTCTCTCTTCCTCTTCTCTCCTCTTCCTCTCTCTTCCTCCTCACTCTTGCTCCTCTCTCATCCTCGTCTCTCTTCCTCCTCTCTCTTCCTCCTCTCTCTTCATCCTCTATCCTCCTGATCTCTCATCCTCCTCTCTCTTCCTCCTCAATCTTGCTCCTCTCTCTTCCTCCTCTCTCCTCCTCCTCATTCCTCTTCCTCTATCTTCCTCCTCTCTCATCCTCCTCTCTCATCCTCCTCTCTCTTCCTCCTCTCTCTTCCTCCTCTCTCATCCTCCTCTCTCTTCCTCCTCTCTCTTCCTCCTCTCTCCTCTTCCTCTCTCTTCCTCCTCTCTCTTCCTCCTCTCTCTTCCTCCTCTCTCTTCCGCCTGTCTCTTCCTCGTTTCTCCTCCTCCTCTGTCCTCTCCCTCTCTCCTCCTCCTCTCTCTTCCTCCTCTCTCCTCTTCCTCTCTCTTCCTCCTCTCTCTTCCTCCTCTCTCATCCTCGTCTCTTTTCCTCCTCTCTCTTCCTCCTCTCTCCTCTTCCTCTCTCTTCCTCCTCTCTCTTCCTCCTCTCTCTTCCTCCTCTCTTTTCCGCCTGTCTCTTCCTCGTTTCTCCTCCTCCTCTGTCCTCTTCCTCTCTCCTCCTCCTCTCTCTTCCTCCTCTCTCCTCTTCCTCTCTCTTCCTCCTCTCTCTTCCTCCTCTCTCTTCCTCCTCTCTGTTCTTCCTCTCTCTTCTTCCTCTATCTTCCTCCTCTCTCTTCCACCTCTCTCTTCCTCCTCTCTGCTCCTCCTCTCTCTTTTTCCTCTCTCTTCCTCCTCCCTCTTCCTCCTCTCCCTTCCTCCTCTCTCTTCCTCTTCTCTCTTCCTCCTCTCTCCTCTTCCTCTCTCTTCCTCCTCTCGCTTCCTCTTCTCTCCTCTCTCTCCCTCTTCTCTCTTCCTCGTCTCTCTTCGTCCTCTCTCCTCTTCCTCTCTCTTACTCCTCACTCTTGCTCCTCTCTCATCCTCGTCTCTCTTCCTCCTCTCTCTTCCTCCTCTCTCCTCCTCATCTCTCTTCCTCCTCAATCTTGCTCCTCTCTCTTCCTCCTCTCTCCTCCTCCTCATTCCTCTTCCTCTATCTTCCTCCTCTCTCATCCTCCTCTCTCATCCTCCTCTCTCTTCCTCCTCTCTCTTCCTCCTCTCTCATCCTCCTCTCTCTTCCTCCTCTCTCTTCCTCCTCTCTCCTCTTCCTCTCTCTTCCTCCTCTCTCTTCCTCCTCTCTCTTCCTCCTCTCTCTTCCGCCTGTCTCTTCCTCGTTTCTCCTCCTCCTCTGTCCTCTCCCTCTCTCCTCCTCCTCTCTCTTCCTCCTCTCTCCTCTTCCTCTCTCTTCCTCCTCTCTCTTCCTCCTCTCTCATCCTCGTCTCTTTTCCTCCTCTCTCTTCCTCCTCTCTCCTCTTCCTCTCTCTTCCTCCTCTCTCTTCCTCCTCTCTCTTCCTCCTCTCTTTTCCGCCTGTCTCTTCCTCGTTTCTCCTCCTCCTCTGTCCTCTTCCTCTCTCCTCCTCCTCTCTCTTCCTCCTCTCTCCTCTTCCTCTCTCTTCCTCCTCTCTCTTCCTCCTCTCTCTTCCTCCTCTCTGTTCTTCCTCTCTCTTCTTCCTCTATCTTCCTCCTCTCTCTTCCACCTCTCTCTTCCTCCTCTCTGCTCCTCCTCTCTCTTTTTCCTCTCTCTTCCTCCTCCCTCTTCCTCCTCTCCCTTCCTCCTCTCTCTTCCTCTTCTCTCTTCCTCCTCTCTCCTCTTCCTCTCTCTTCCTCCTCTCGCTTCCTCTTCTCTCCTCTCTCTCCCTCTTCTCTCTTCCTCGTCTCTCTTCGTCCTCTCTCCTCTTCCTCTCTCTTACTCCTCACTCTTGCTCCTCTCTCATCCTCGTCTCTCTTCCTCCTCTCTCTTCCTCCTCTCTCCTCCTCATCTCTCTTCCTCCTCAATCTTGCTCCTCTCTCTTCCTCCTCTCTCCTCCTCCTCATTCCTCTTCCTCTATCTTCCTCCTCTCTCATCCTCCTCTCTCATCCTCCTCTCTCTTCCTCCTCTCTCTTCCTCCTCTCTCATCCTCCTCTCTCTTCCTCCTCTCTCTTCCTCCTCTCTCCTCTTCCTCTCTCTTCCTCCTCTCTCTTCCTCCTCTCTCTTCCTCCTCTCTCTTCCGCCTCTCTCTTCCTCGTTTCTCCTCCTCCTCTGTCCTCTTCCTCTCTCCTCCTCCTCTCTCTTCCTCCTCTCTCCTCTTCCTCTCTCTTCCTCCTCTCTCTTCCTCCTCTCTCATCCTCGTCTCTTTTCCTCCTCTCTCTTCCTCCTCTCTCCTCTTCCTCTCTCTTCCTCCTCTCTCTTCCTCCTCTCTCTTCCTCCTCTCTTTTCCGCCTGTCTCTTCCTCGTTTCTCCTCCTCCTCTGTACTCTTCCTCTCTCCTCCTCCTCTCACTTCCTCCTCTCTCTTCCTCCTCTCTCTTCCTCCTCTCTCCTCTTCCTGTCTCTTCCTCCTCTCTCTTCCTCCTCTCTCCTCTTCCTCTATCTTCCTCCTCTCTCTTCCTCCTCTCTCTTCCTCTTCTCTCTTCCTCCTCTCTCTTCCTCCTCTCTCTTCCTCCTCTCTTCTCCTCCTCTCTCCTCCTCCTCTCTCTTCCTCCTCTCTCTTCCTCCTCTCTCTTCCTCCTCTCTCTTCCTCCTCTCTCTTCCTCTTCTCTCCTCTTCCTCTCTCTTCCTCCTCACTCTTGCTCCTCTCTCATCCTCGTCTCTCTTCCTCCTCTCTCTTCCTCGTCTCTCTTCCTCCTCTATCCTCCTGATCTCTCATCCTCCTCTCTCTTCCTCCTCTCTCTTCCTCCTCTCTCTTCCTCCTCTCTCCTCCTCATCTCTCTTCCTCCTCAATCTTGCTCCTCTCTCTTCCTCCTCTCTCCTCCTCCTCATTCCTCTTCCTCTATCTTCCTCCTCTCTCATCCTCCTCTCTCATCCTCCTCTCTCTTCCTCCTCTCTCTTCCTCCTCTCTCATCCTCCTCTCTCTTCCTCCTCTCTCTTCCTCCTCTCTCCTCTTCCTCTCTCTTCCTCCTCTCTCTTCCTCCTCTCTCTTCCTCCTCTCTCTTCCGCCTGTCTCTTCCTCGTTTCTCCTCCTCCTCTGTCCTCTCCCTCTCTCCTCCTCCTCTCTCTTCCTCCTCTCTCCTCTTCCTCTCTCTTCCTCCTCTCTCTTCCTCCTCTCTCATCCTCGTCTCTTTTCCTCCTCTCTCTTCCTCCTCTCTCCTCTTCCTCTCTCTTCCTCCTCTCTCTTCCTCCTCTCTCTTCCTCCTCTCTTTTCCGCCTGTCTCTTCCTCGTTTCTCCTCCTCCTCTGTCCTCTTCCTCTCTCCTCCTCCTCTGTCTTCCTCCTCTCTCCTCTTCCTCTCTCTTCCTCCTCTCTCTTCCTCCTCTCTCTTCCTCCTCTCTGTTCTTCCTCTCTCTTCTTCCTCTATCTTCCTCCTCTCTCTTCCACCTCTCTCTTCCTCCTCTCTGCTCCTCCTCTCTCTTTTTCCTCTCTCTTCCTCCTCCCTCTTCCTCCTCTCCCTTCCTCCTCTCTCTTCCTCTTCTCTCTTCCTCCTCTCTCCTCTTCCTCTCTATTCCTCCTCTCGCTTCCTCTTCTCTCCTCTCTCTCCCTCTTCTCTCTTCCTCGTCTCTCTTCGTCCTCTCTCCTCTTCCTCTCTCTTACTCCTCACTCTTGCTCCTCTCTCATCCTCGTCTCTCTTCCTCCTCTCTCTTCCTCCTCTCTCTTCCTCCTCTCTCTTCCTCCTCTCTCCTCTCATCTCTCTTCCTCCTCTCTCTTCCTCCTCTCTCTTCCTCCTCTCTTCTCCTCCTCTCTCCTCCTCCTCTCTCTTCCTCCTCTCTCTTCCTCCTCTCTCTTCCTCCTCTCTCTTCCTCCTCTCTCTTCCTCTTCTCTCCTCTTCCTCTCTCTTCCTCCTCACTCTTGCTCCTCTCTCATCCTCGTCTCTCTTCCTCCTCTCTCTTCCTCCTCTCTCTTCCTCCTCTATCCTCCTGATCTCTCATCCTCCTCTCTCTTCCTCCTCTCTCTTCCTCCTCTCTCTTCCTCCTCTCTCCTCCTCATCTCTCTTCCTCCTCAATCTTGCTCCTCTCTCTTCCTCCTCTCTCCTCCTCCTCATTCCTCTTCCTCTATCTTCCTCCTCTCTCATCCTCCTCTCTCATCCTCCTCTCTCTTCCTCCTCTCTCTTCCTCCTCTCTCATCCTCCTCTCTCTTCCTCCTCTCTCTTCCTCCTCTCTCCTCTTCCTCTCTCTTCCTCCTCTCTCTTCCTCCTCTCTCTTCCTCCTCTCTCTTCCGCCTCTCTTCCTCGTTTCTCCTCCTCCTCTGTCCTCTTCCTCTCTCCTCCTCCTCTCTCTTCCTCCTCTCTCCTCTTCCTCTCTCTTCCTCCTCTCTCTTCCTCCTCTCTCATCCTCGTCTCTTTTCCTCCTCTCTCTTCCTCCTCTCTCCTCTTCCTCTCTCTTCCTCCTCTCTCTTCCTCCTCTCTCTTCCTCCTCTCTTTTCCGCCTGTCTCTTCCTCGTTTCTCCTCCTCCTCTGTACTCTTCCTCTCTCCTCCTCCTCTCACTTCCTCCTCTCTCTTCCTCCTCTCTCTTCCTCCTCTCTCCTCTTCCTGTCTCTTCCTCCTCTCTCTTCCTCCTCTCTCCTCTTCCTCTATCTTCCTCCTCTCTCTTCCTCCTCTCTCTTCCTCTTCTCTCTTCCTCCTCTCTCTTCCTCCTCTCTCTTCCTCCTCTCTTCTCCTCCTCTCTCCTCCTCCTCTCTCTTCCTCCTCTCTCTTCCTCCTCTCTCTTCCTCCTCTCTCTTCCTCCTCTCTCTTCCTCTTCTCTCCTCTTCCTCTCTCTTCCTCCTCACTCTTGCTCCTCTCTCATCCTCGTCTCTCTTCCT
>JASWHU010000774.1:0-25280 GCA_030819815.1 Strix occidentalis | reverse complement strand
AGGGAATTCTCTGCCTGCCTTTCCCCAGTGCTCTGCAAGCTCTCCAGGGCAACATAAAATCTGGGGCTCTGTGCTTTCTTTCGTTCTGAACAAGTGTTAGTGTTTTCTGCACAAACGCGATTCTGCGAAGCAATGTGAACACTTTTGCTTCCCAGGCACAGAGAAGGTGCTAGCAGGGAATTCTCTGCCTGCCTTTCCCCAGTGCTCTGCAAGCTCTCCAGGGCAACATAAAATCTGGGGCTCTGTGCTTTCTTTCCTTCTGAACAAGTGTTAGTGTTTTCTGCACAAACGCGATTCTGCGAAGCAATGTGAACACTTGTGCTTCCCAGGCACAGAGAAGGTGCTAGCAGGGAATTCTCTGCCTGCCTTTCCCCAGTGCTCTGCAAGCTCTCCAGGGCAACATAAAATCTGGGGCTCTGTGCTTTCTTTCCTTCTGAACAAGTGTTAGTGTTTTCTGCACAAACGCGATTCTGCGAAGCAATGTGAACACTTGTGCTTCCCAGGCACAGAGAAGGTGCTAGCAGGGAATTCTCTGCCTGCCTTTCCCCAGTGCTCTGCAAGCTCTCCAGGGCAACATAAAATCTGGGGCTCTGTGCTTTCTTTCCTTCTGAACAAGTGTTAGTGTTTTCTGCACAAACGCGATTCTGCGAAGCAATGTGAACACTTGTGCTTCCCAGGCACAGAGAAGGTGCTAGCAGGGAATTCTCTGCCTGCCTTTCCCCAGTGCTCTGCAAGCTCTCCAGGGCAACATAAAATCTGGGGCTCTGTGCTTTCTTTCCTTCTGAACAAGTGTTAGTGTTTTCTGCACAAACGCGATTCTGCGAAGCAATGTGAACACTTGTGCTTCCCAGGCACAGAGAAGGTGCTAGCAGGGAATTCTCTGCCTGCCTTTTCCCAGTGCTCTGCAAGCTCTCCAGGGCAACATAAAATCTGGGGCTCTGTGCTTTCTTTCCTTCTGAACAAGTGTTAGTGTTTTCTGCACAAACGCGATTCTGCGAAGCAATGTGAACACTTTTGCTTCCCAGGCACAGAGAAGGTGCTAGCAGGGAAATCTCTGCCTGCCTTTCCCCAGTGCTCTGCAAGCTCTCCAGGGCAACATAAAATGTGGGGCTCTGGGCTTTCTTTCCTTCTGAACAAGTGTTAGTGTTTTCTGCACAAACGCGATTCTGCGAAGCAATGTGAACACTTTTGCTTCCCAGGCACAGAGAAGGTGCTAGCAGGGAATTCTCTGCCTGCCTTTCCCCAGTGCTCTGCAAGCTCTCCAGGGCAACATAAAATGTGGGGCTCTGTGCTTTCTTTCCTTCTGAACAAGTGTTAGTGTTTTCTGCACAAACGCGATTCTGCGAAGCAATGTGAACACTTTTGCTTCCCAGGCACAGAGAAGGTGCTAGCAGGGAATACTCTGCCTGCCTTTCCCCAGTGCTCTGCAAGCTCTCCAGGGCAACATAAAATCTGGGGCTCTGTGCTTTCTTTCCTTCTGAACAAGTGTTAGTGTTTTCTGCACAAACGCGATTCTGCGAAGCAATGTGAACACTTGTGCTTCCCAGGCACAGAGAAGGTGCTAGCAGGGAAATCTCTGCCTGCCTTTCCCCAGTGCTCTGCAAGCTCTCCAGGGCAACATAAAATCTGGGGCTCTGTGCTTTCTTTCCTTCTGAACAAGTGTTAGTGTTTTCTGCACAAACGCGATTCTGCGAAGCAATGTGAACACTTTTGCTTCCCAGGCACAGAGAAGGTGCTAGCAGGGAATTCTCTGCCTGCCTTTCCCCAGTGCTCTGCAAGCTCTCCAGGGCAACATAAAATCTGGGGCTCTGGGCTTTCTTTCCTTCTGAACAAGTGTTAGTGTTTTCTGCACAAACGCGATTCTGCGAAGCAATGTGAACACTTTTGCTTCCCAGGCACAGAGAAGGTGCTAGCAGGGAATTCTCTGCCTGCCTTTCCCCAGTGCTCTGCAAGCTCTCCAGGGCAACATAAAATCTGGGGCTCTGTGCTTTCTTTCCTTCTGAACAAGTGTTAGTGTTTTCTGCACAAACGCGATTCTGCGAAGCAATGTGAACACTTGTGCTTCCCAGGCACAGAGAAGGTGCTAGCAGGGAATTCTCTGCCTGCTTTTCCCCAGTGCTCTGCAAGCTCTCCAGGGCAACATAAAATCTGGGGCTCTGTGCTTTCTTTCCTTCTGAACAAGTGTTAGTGTTTTCTGCACAAACGCGATTCTGCGAAGCAATGTGAACACTTTTGCTTCCCAGGCACAGAGAAGGTGCTAGCAGGGAAATCTCTGCCTGCCTTTCCCCAGTGCTCTGCAAGCTCTCCAGGGCAACATAAAATGTGGGGCTCTGGGCTTTCTTTCCTTCTGAACAAGTGTTAGTGTTTTCTGCACAAACGCGATTCTGCGAAGCAATGTGAACACTTTTGCTTCCCAGGCACAGAGAAGGTGCTAGCAGGGAATTCTCTGCCTGCCTTTCCCCAGTGCTCTGCAAGCTCTCCAGGGCAACATAAAATGTGGGGCTCTGTGCTTTCTTTCCTTCTGAACAAGTGTTAGTGTTTTCTGCACAAACGCGATTCTGCGAAGCAATGTGAACACTTTTGCTTCCCAGGCACAGAGAAGGTGCTAGCAGGGAATACTCTGCCTGCCTTTCCCAGTGCTCTGCAAGCTCTCCAGGGCAACATAAAATCTGGGGCTCTGTGCTTTCTTTCCTTCTGAACAAGTGTTAGTGTTTTCTGCACAAACGCGATTCTGCGAAGCAATGTGAACACTTGTGCTTCCCAGGCACAGAGAAGGTGCTAGCAGGGAAATCTCTGCCTGCCTTTCCCCAGTGCTCTGCAAGCTCTCCAGGGCAACATAAAATCTGGGGCTCTGTGCTTTCTTTCCTTCTGAACAAGTGTTAGTGTTTTCTGCACAAACGCGATTCTGCGAAGCAATGTGAACACTTTTGCTTCCCAGGCACAGAGAAGGTGCTAGCAGGGAATTCTCTGCCTGCCTTTCCCCAGTGCTCTGCAAGCTCTCCAGGGCAACATAAAATCTGGGGCTCTGGGCTTTCTTTCCTTCTGAACAAGTGTTAGTGTTTTCTGCACAAACGCGATTCTGCGAAGCAATGTGAACACTTTTGCTTCCCAGGCACAGAGAAGGTTCTAGCAGGGAATTCTCTGCCTGCCTTTCCCCAGTGCTCTGCAAGCTCTCCAGGGCAACATAAAATCTGGGGCTCTGGGCTTTCTTTCCTTCTGAACAAGTGTTAGTGTTTTCTGCACAAACGCGATTCTGCGAAGCAATGTGAACACTTTTGCTTCCCAGGCACAGAGAAGTTGATAGCAGGGAATTCTCTGCCTGCCTTTTCCCCAGTGCTCTGCAAGCTCTCCAGGGCAACATAAAATCTGGGGCTCTGTGCTTTCTTTCGTTCTGAACAAGTGTTAGTGTTTTCTGCACAAACGCGATTCTGCGAAGCAATGTGAACACTTTTGCTTCCCAGGCACAGAGAAGGTGCTAGCAGGGAATTCTCTGCCTGCCTTTCCCCAGTGCTCTGCAAGCTCTCCAGGGCAACATAAAATGTGGGGCTCTGTGCTTTCTTTCCTTCTGAACAAGTGTTAGTGTTTTCTGCACAAACGCGATTCTGCGAAGCAATGTGAACACTTTTGCTTCCCAGGCACAGAGAAGGTGCTAGCAGGGAATTCTCTGCCTGCCTTTCCCCAGTGCTCTGCAAGCTCTCCAGGGCAACATAAAATCTGGGGCTCTGTGCTTTCTTTCCTTCTGAACAAGTGTTAGTGTTTTCTGCACAAACGCGATTCTGCGAAGCAATGTGAACACTTGTGCTTCCCAGGCACAGAGAAGGTGCTAGCAGGGAATTCTCTGCCTGCTTTTCCCCAGTGCTCTGCAAGCTCTCCAGGGCAACATAAAATCTGGGGCTCTGTGCTTTCTTTCCTTCTGAACAAGTGTTAGTGTTTTCTGCACAAACGCGATTCTGCGAAGCAATGTGAACACTTTTGCTTCCCAGGCACAGAGAAGGTGCTAGCAGGGAATTCTCTGCCTGCCTTTCCCCAGTGCTCTGCAAGCTCTCCAGGGCAACATAAAATCTGGGGCTCTGGGCTTTCTTTCCTTCTGAACAAGTGTTAGTGTTTTCTGCACAAACGCGATTCTGCGAAGCAATGTGAACACTTGTGCTTCCCAGGCACAGAGAAGGTGCTAGCAGGGAATTCTCTGCCTGCCTTTCCCCAGTGCTCTGCAAGCTCTCCAGGGCAACATAAAATGTGGGGCTCTGTGCTTTCTTTCCTTCTGAACAAGTGTTAGTGTTTTCTGCACAAACGCGATTCTGCGAAGCAATGTGAACACTGGTGCTTCCCAGGCACAGAGAAGGTGCTAGCAGGGAATTCTCTGCCTGCCTTTCCCCAGTGCTCTGCAAGCTCTCCAGGGCAACATAAAATCTGGGGCTCTGTGCTTTCTTTCCTTCTGAACAAGTGTTAGTGTTTTCTGCACAAACGCGATTCTGCGAAGCAATGTGAACACTTGTGCTTCCCAGGCACAGAGAAGGTGCTAGCAGGGAATTCTCTGCCTGCTTTTCCCCAGTGCTCTGCAAGCTCTCCAGGGCAACATAAAATCTGGGGCTCTGTGCTTTCTTTCCTTCTGAACAAGTGTTAGTGTTTTCTGCACAAACGCGATTCTGCGAAGCAATGTGAACACTTTTGCTTCCCAGGCACAGAGAAGGTGCTAGCAGGGAATTCTCTGCCTGCCTTTCCCCAGTGCTCTGCAAGCTCTCCAGGGCAACTTAAAATCTGGGGCTCTGTGCTTTCTTTCCTTCTGAACAAGTGTTAGTGTTTTCTGCACAAACGCGATTCTGCGAAGCAATGTGAACACTGGTGCTTCCCAGGCACAGAGAAGGTGCTAGCAGGGAATTCTCTGCCTGCCTTTCCCCAGTGCTCTGCAAGCTCTCCAGGGCAACATAAAATCTGGGGCTCTGTGCTTTCTTTCCTTCTGAACAAGTGTTAGTGTTTTCTGCACAAACGCGATTCTGTGAAACAATGTGAACACTTCTCCTTCCCAGGCACAGAGAAGGTGCTAGCAGGGAATTCTCTGCCTGCCTTTCCCCAGTGCTCTGCAAGCTCTCCAGGGCAACATAAAATCTGGGGCTCTGTGCTTTCTTTCCTTCTGAACAAGTGTTAGTGTTTTCTGCACAAACGCGATTCTGCGAAGCAATGTGAACACTTGTGCTTCCCAGGCACAGAGAAGGTGCTAGCAGGGAATTCTCTGCCTGCCTTTCCCCAGTGCTCTGCAAACTCTCCAGGGCAACATAAAATCTGGGGCTCTGTGCTTTCTTTCCTTCTGAACAAGTGTTAGTGTTTTCTGCACAAACGCGATTCTGCGAAGCAATGTGAACACTTGTGCTTCCCAGGCACAGAGAAGGTGCTAGCAGGGAAATCTCTGCCTGCCTTTCCCCAGTGCTCTGCAAGCTCTCCAGGGCAACATAAAATGTGGGGCTCTGGGCTTTCTTTCCTTCTGAACAAGTGTTAGTGTTTTCTGCACAAACGCGATTCTGCGAAGCAATGTGAACACTTTTGCTTCCCAGGCACAGAGAAGGTGCTAGCAGGGAATTCTCTGCCTGCCTTTCCCCAGTGCTCTGCAAGCTCTCCAGGGCAACATAAAATCTGGGGCTCTGGGCTTTCTTTCCTTCTGAACAAGTGTTAGTGTTTTCTGCACAAACGCGATTCTGCGAAGCAATGTGAACACTTTTGCTTCCCAGGCACAGAGAAGGTGCTAGCAGGGAATTCTCTGCCTGCCTTTCCCCAGTGCTCTGCAAGCTCTCCAGGGCAACATAAAATCTGGGGCTCTGTGCTTTCTTTCCTTCTGAACAAGTGTTAGTGTTTTCTGCACAAACGCGATTCTGCGAAGCAATGTGAACACTTGTGCTTCCCAGGCACAGAGAAGGTGCTAGCAGGGAAATCTCTGCCTGCCTTTCCCCAGTGCTCTGCAAGCTCTCCAGGGCAACATAAAATGTGGGGCTCTGGGCTTTCTTTCCTTCTGAACAAGTGTTAGTGTTTTCTGCACAAACGCGATTCTGCGAAGCAATGTGAACACTTTTGCTTCCCAGGCACAGAGAAGGTGCTAGCAGGGAATTCTCTGCCTGCCTTTCCCCAGTGCTCTGCAAGCTCTCCAGGGCAACATAAAATCTGGGGCTCTGGGCTTTCTTTCCTTCTGAACAAGTGTTAGTGTTTTCTGCACAAACGCGATTCTGCGAAGCAATGTGAACACTTTTGCTTCCCAGGCACAGAGAAGGTGCTAGCAGGGAATTCTCTGCCTGCCTTTCCCCAGTGCTCTGCAAGCTCTCCAGGGCAACATAAAATCTGGGGCTCTGGGCTTTCTTTCCTTCTGAACAAGTGTTAGTGTTTTCTGCACAAACGCGATTCTGCGAAGCAATGTGAACACTTGTGCTTCCCAGGCACAGAGAAGGTGCTAGCAGGGAATTCTCTGCCTGCCTTTCCCCAGTGCTCTGCAAGCTCTCCAGGGCAACATAAAATGTGGGGCTCTGTGCTTTCTTTCCTTCTGAACAAGTGTTAGTGTTTTCTGCACAAACGCGATTCTGCGAAGCAATGTGAACACTGGTGCTTCCCAGGCACAGAGAAGGTGCTAGCAGGGAATTCTCTGCCTGCCTTTCCCCAGTGCTCTGCAAGCTCTCCAGGGCAACATAAAATCTGGGGCTCTGTGCTTTCTTTCCTTCTGAACAAGTGTTAGTGTTTTCTGCACAAACGCGATTCTGCGAAGCAATGTGAACACTTGTGCTTCCCAGGCACAGAGAAGGTGCTAGCAGGGAATTCTCTGCCTGCTTTTCCCCAGTGCTCTGCAAGCTCTCCAGGGCAACATAAAATCTGGGGCTCTGTGCTTTCTTTCCTTCTGAACAAGTGTTAGTGTTTTCTGCACAAACGCGATTCTGCGAAGCAATGTGAACACTTTTGCTTCCCAGGCACAGAGAAGGTGCTAGCAGGGAATTCTCTGCCTGCCTTTCCCCAGTGCTCTGCAAGCTCTCCAGGGCAACTTAAAATCTGGGGCTCTGTGCTTTCTTTCCTTCTGAACAAGTGTTAGTGTTTTCTGCACAAACGCGATTCTGCGAAGCAATGTGAACACTGGTGCTTCCCAGGCACAGAGAAGGTGCTAGCAGGGAATTCTCTGCCTGCCTTTCCCCAGTGCTCTGCAAGCTCTCCAGGGCAACATAAAATCTGGGGCTCTGTGCTTTCTTTCCTTCTGAACAAGTGTTAGTGTTTTCTGCACAAACGCGATTCTGTGAAACAATGTGAACACTTCTCCTTCCCAGGCACAGAGAAGGTGCTAGCAGGGAATTCTCTGCCTGCCTTTCCCCAGTGCTCTGCAAGCTCTCCAGGGCAACATAAAATCTGGGGCTCTGTGCTTTCTTTCCTTCTGAACAAGTGTTAGTGTTTTCTGCACAAACGCGATTCTGCGAAGCAATGTGAACACTTGTGCTTCCCAGGCACAGAGAAGGTGCTAGCAGGGAATTCTCTGCCTGCCTTTCCCCAGTGCTCTGCAAACTCTCCAGGGCAACATAAAATCTGGGGCTCTGTGCTTTCTTTCCTTCTGAACAAGTGTTAGTGTTTTCTGCACAAACGCGATTCTGCGAAGCAATGTGAACACTTGTGCTTCCCAGGCACAGAGAAGGTGCTAGCAGGGAAATCTCTGCCTGCCTTTCCCCAGTGCTCTGCAAGCTCTCCAGGGCAACATAAAATGTGGGGCTCTGGGCTTTCTTTCCTTCTGAACAAGTGTTAGTGTTTTCTGCACAAACGCGATTCTGCGAAGCAATGTGAACACTTTTGCTTCCCAGGCACAGAGAAGGTGCTAGCAGGGAATTCTCTGCCTGCCTTTCCCCAGTGCTCTGCAAGCTCTCCAGGGCAACATAAAATCTGGGGCTCTGGTCTTTCTTTCGTTCTGAACAAGTGTTAGTGTTTTCTGCACAAACGCGATTCTGCGAAGCAATGTGAACACTTTTGCTTCCCAGGCACAGAGAAGGTGCTAGCAGGGAATTCTCTGCCTGCCTTTCCCCAGTGCTCTGCAAGCTCTCCAGGGCAACATAAAATCTGGGGCTCTGGGCTTTCTTTCCTTCTGAACAAGTGTTAGTGTTTTCGGCACAAACGCGATTCTGAGAAGCAATGTGAACACTTCTCCTTCCCAGGCACAGAGAAGTTGCTAGCAGGGAATTCTCTGCCTGCTTTTCCCCAGTGCTCTGCAAGCTCTCCAGGGCAACATAAAATCTGGGGCTCTGTGCTTTCTTTCCTTCTGAACAAGTGTTAGTGTTTCCTGCACAAACGCGATTCTGCGAAGCAATGTGAACACTTTTGCTTCCCAGGCACAGAGAAGGTGCTAGCAGGGAATTCTCTGCCTGCTTTTCCCCAGTGCTCTGCAAGCTCTCCAGGGCAACATAAAATCTGGGGCTCTGGGCTTTCTTTCCTTCTGAACAAGTGTTAGTGTTTTCTGCACAAACGCGATTCTGCGAAGCAATGTGAACACTTTTGCTTCCCAGGCACAGAGAAGGTGCTAGCAGGGAATTCTCTGCCTGCCTTTCCCCAGTGCTCTGCAAGCTCTCCAGGGCAACATAAAATCTGGGGCTCTGTGCTTTCTTTCCTTCTGAACAAGTGTTAGTGTTTTCTGCACAAACGCGATTCTGCGAAGCAATGTGAACACTTTTGCTTCCCAGGCACAGAGAAGGTGCTAGCAGGGAATTCTCTGCCTGCCTTTCCCCAGTGCTCTGCAAGCTCTCCAGGGCAACATAAAATGTGGGGCTCTGTGCTTTCTTTCCTTCTGAACAAGTGTTAGTGTTTTCTGCACAAACGCGATTCTGCGAAGCAATGTGAACACTTTTGCTTCCCAGGCACAGAGAAGGTGCTAGCAGGGAATTCTCTGCCTGCCTTTCCCCAGTGCTCTGCAAGCTCTCCAGGGCAACATAAAATCTGGGGCTCTGGGCTTTCTTTCCTTCTGAACAAGTGTTAGTGTTTTCTGCACAAACGCGATTCTGCGAAGCAATGTGAACACTTCTCCTTCCCAGGCACAGAGAAGGTGCTAGCAGGGAATTCTCTGCCTGCCTTTCCCCAGTGCTCTGCAAGCTCTCCAGGGTAACATAAAATCTGGGGCTCTGTGCTTTCTTTCCTTCTGAACAAGTGTTAGTGTTTTCTGCACAAACGCGATTCTGCGAAGCAATGTGAACACTTTTGCTTCCCAGGCACAGAGAAGGTGCTAGCAGGGAATTCTCTGCCTGCCTTTCCCCAGTGCTCTGCAAGCTCTCCAGGGCAACATAAAATGTGGGGCTCTGTGCTTTCTTTCCTTCTGAACAAGTGTTAGTGTTTTCTGCACAAACGCGATTCTGCGAAGCAATGTGAACACTTCTCCTTCCCAGGCACAGAGAAGGTGCTAGCAGGGAATTCTCTGCCTGCCTTTCCCCAGTGCTCTGCAAGCTCTCCAGGGCAACATAAAATCTGGGGCTCTGGGCTTTCTTTCCTTCTGAACAAGTGTTAGTGCTTTCTGCACAAACGCGATTCTGCGAAGCAATGTGAACACTTTTGCTTCCCAGGCACAGAGAAGGTGCTAGCAGGGAATTCTCTGCCTGCCTTTCCCCAGTGCTCTGCAAGCTCTCCAGGGCAACATAAAATCTGGGGCTCTGTGCTTTCTTTCCTTCTGAACAAGTGTTAGTGTTTTCTGCACAAACGCGATTCTGTGAAGCAATGTGAACACTTGTGCTTCCCAGGCACAGAGAAGGTGCTAGCAGGGAATTCTCTGCCTGCCTTTCCCCAGTGCTCTGCAAGCTCTCCAGGGCAACATAAAATCTGGGGCTCTGTGCTTTCTTTCCTTCTGAACAAGTGTTAGTGTTTTCTGCACAAACGCGATTCTGCGAAGCAATGTGAACACTTTTGCTTCCCAGGCACAGAGAAGGTGCTAGCAGGGAATTCTCTGCCTGCCTTTCCCCAGTGCTCTGCAAGCTCTCCAGGGCAACATAAAATCTGGGGCTCTGTGCTTTCTTTCCTTCTGAACAAGTGTTAGTGTTTTCTGCACAAACGCGATTCTGCGAAGCAATGTGAACACTGGTGCTTCCCAGGCACAGAGAAGGTGCTAGCAGGGAATTCTCTGCCTGCCTTTCCCCAGTGCTCTGCAAGCTCTCCAGGGCAACATAAAATCTGGGGCTCTGTGCTTTCTTTCCTTCTGAACAAGTGTTAGTGTTTTCTGCACAAACGCGATTCTGCGAAGCAATGTGAACACTTTTGCTTCCCAGGCACAGAGAAGGTGCTAGCAGGGAATTCTCTGCCTGCTTTTCCCCAGTGCTCTGCAAGCTCTCCAGGGCAACATAAAATCTGGGGCTCTGTGCTTTCTTTCCTTCTGAACAACTGTTAGTGTTTTCTGCACAAACGCGATTCTGCGAAGCAATGTGAACACTTGTGCTTCCCAGGCACAGAGAAGGTGCTAGCAGGGAATTCTCTGCCTGCCTTTCCCCAGTGCTCTGCAAGCTCTCCAGGGCAACATAAAATCTGGGGCTCTGTGCTTTCTTTCCTTCTGAACAAGTGTTAGTGTTTTCTGCACAAACGCGATTCTGCGAAGCAATGTGAACACTGGTGCTTCCCAGGCACAGAGAAGGTGCTAGCAGGGAATTCTCTGCCTGCCTTTCCCCAGTGCTCTGCAAGCTCTCCAGGGCAACATAAAATCTGGGGCTCTGTGCTTTCTTTCCTTCTGAACAAGTGTTAGTGTTTTCTGCACAAACGCGATTCTGCGAAGCAATGTGAACACTTTTGCTTCCCAGGCACAGAGAAGGTGCTAGCAGGGAATTCTCTGCCTGCCTTTCCCCAGTGCTCTGCAAGCTCTCCAGGGCAACATAAAATGTGGGGCTCTGTGCTTTCTTTCCTTCTGAACAAGTGTTAGTGTTTTCTGCACAAACGCGATTCTGCGAAGCAATGTGAACACTTTTGCTTCCCAGGCACAGAGAAGGTGCTAGCAGGGAATTCTCTGCCTGCCTTTCCCCAGTGCTCTGCAAGCTCTCCAGGGCAACATAAAATCTGGGGCTCTGTGCTTTCTTTCCTTCTGAACAAGTGTTAGTGTTTTCTGCACAAACGCGATTCTGCGAAGCAATGTGAACACTTTTGCTTCCCAGGCACAGAGAAGGTGCTAGCAGGGAATTCTCTGCCTGCCTTTCCCCAGTGCTCTGCAAGCTCTCCAGGGCAACATAAAATGTGGGGCTCTGTGCTTTCTTTCCTTCTGAACAAGTGTTAGTGTTTTCTGCACAAACGCGATTCTGCGAAGCAATGTGAACACTTTTGCTTCCCAGGCACAGAGAAGGTGCTAGCAGGGAATTCTCTGCCTGCCTTTCCCCAGTGCTCTGCAAGCTCTCCAGGGCAACATAAAATCTGGGGCTCTGTGCTTTCTTTCCTTCTGAACAAGTGTTAGTGTTTTCTGCACAAACGCGATTCTGCGAAGCAATGTGAACACTTTTGCTTCCCAGGCACAGAGAAGGTGCTAGCAGGGAATTCTCTGCCTGCCTTTCCCCAGTGCTCTGCAAGCTCTCCAGGGCAACATAAAATCTGGGGCTCTGGGCTTTCTTTCCTTCTGAACAAGTGTTAGTGTTTTCTGCACAAACGCGATTCTGCGAAGCAATGTGAACACTTTTGCTTCCCAGGCACAGAGAAGGTGCTAGCAGGGAATTCTCTGCCTGCTTTTCCCCAGTGCTCTGCAAGCTCTCCAGGGCAACATAAAATCTGGGGCTCTGTGCTTTCTTTCCTTCTGAACAAGTGTTAGTGTTTTCTGCACAAAAGCGATTCTGCGAAGCAATGTGAACACTTTTGCTTCCCAGGCACAGAGAAGGTGCTAGCAGGGAATTCTCTGCCTGCCTTTTCCCAGTGCTCTGCAAGCTCTCCAGGGCAACATAAAATCTGGGGCTCTGGGCTTTCTTTCCTTCTGAACAAGTGTTAGTGTTTTCTGCACAAACGCGATTCTGCGAAGCAATGTGAACACTGGTGCTTCCCAGGCACAGAGAAGGTGCTAGCAGGGAATTCTCTGCCTGCCTTTCCCCAGTGCTCTGCAAGCTCTCCAGGGCAACATAAAATCTGGGGCTCTGTGCTTTCTTTCCTTCTGAACAAGTGTTAGTGTTTTCTGCACAAACGCGATTCTGCGAAGCAATGTGAACACTTTTGCTTCCCAGGCACAGAGAAGGTGCTAGCAGGGAATTCTCTGCCTGCTTTTCCCCAGTGCTCTGCAAGCTCTCCAGGGCAACATAAAATCTGGGGCTCTGTGCTTTCTTTCCTTCTGAACAAGTGTTAGTGTTTTCTGCACAAACGCGATTCTGCGAAACAATGTGAACACTTCTCCTTCCCAGGCACAGAGAAGGTGCTAGCAGGGAATTCTCTGCCTGCCTTTCCCCAGTGCTCTGCAAGCTCTCCAGGGCAACATAAAATCTGGGGCTCTGTGCTTTCTTTCCTTCTGAACAAGTGTTAGTGTTTTCTGCACAAACGCGATTCTGCGAAGCAATGTGAACACTTTTGCTTCCCAGGCACAGAGAAGGTGCTAGCAGGGAATTCTCTGCCTGCTTTTCCCCAATGCTCTGCAAGCTCTCCAGGGCAACATAAAATGTGGGGCTCTGTGCTTTCTTTCCTTCTGAACAAGTGTTAGTGTTTTCTGCACAAACGCGATTCTGCGAAGCAATGTGAACACTTTTGCTTCCCAGGCACAGAGAAGGTGCTAGCAGGGAATTCTCTGCCTGCCTTTCCCCAGTGCTCTGCAAGCTCTCCAGGGCAACATAAAATCTGGGGCTCTGTGCTTTCTTTCCTTCTGAACAAGTGTTAGTGTTTTCTGCACAAACGCGATTCTAAGAAGCAATGTGAACACTTCTCCTTCCCAGGCACAGAGAAGGTGCTAGCAGGGAATTCTCTGCCTGCCTTTCCCCAGTGCTCTGCAAGCTCTCCAGGGCAACATAAAATGTGGGGCTCTGTGCTTTCTTTCCTTCTGAACAAGTGTTAGTGTTTTCTGCACAAACGCGATTCTGCGAAGCAATGTGAACACTTTTGCTTCCCAGGCACAGAGAAGGTGCTAGCAGGGAATTCTCTGCCTGCTTTTCCCCAATGCTCTGCAAGCTCTCCAGGGCAACATAAAATCTGGGGCTCTGTGCTTTCTTTCCTTCTGAACAAGTGTTAGTGTTTTCTGCACAAACGCGATTCTGCGAAGCAATGTGAACACTTGTGCTTCCCAGGCACAGAGAAGGTGCTAGCAGGGAAATCTCTGCCTGCCTTTCCCCAGTGCTCTGCAAGCTCTCCAGGGCAACATAAAATCTGGGGCTCTGGGCTTTCTTTCCTTCTGAACAAGTGTTAGTGTTTTCTGCACAAACGCGATTCTGCGAAGCAATGTGAACACTTTTGCTTCCCAGGCACAGAGAAGTTGCTAGCAGGGAATTCTCTGCCTGCCTTTCCCCAGTGCTCTGCAAGCTCTCCAGGGCAACATAAAATGTGGGGCTCTGTGCTTTCTTTCGTTCTGAACAAGTGTTAGTGTTTTCTGCAGAACGCGATTCTGCGAAGCAATGTGAACACTTTTGCTTCCCAGGCACAGAGAAGGTGCTAGCAGGGAATTCTCTGCCTGCTTTTCCCCAGTGCTCTGCAAGCTCTCCAGGGCAACATAAAATCTGGGGCTCTGTGCTTTCTTTCCTTCTGAACAAGTGTTAGTGTTTTCTGCACAAACGCGATTCTGCGAAGCAATGTGAACACTTTTGCTTCCCAGGCACAGAGAAGGTGCTAGCAGGGAATTCTCTGCCTGCCTTTCCCCAGTGCTCTGCAAGCTCTCCAGGGCAACATAAAATCTGGGGCTCTGGGCTTTCTTTCCTTCTGAACAAGTGTTAGTGTTTTCTGCACAAACGCGATTCTGCGAAGCAATGTGAACACTTTTGCTTCCCAGGCACAGAGAAGGTGCTAGCAGGGAATTCTCTGCCTGTCTTTCCCCAGTGCTCTGCAAGCTCTCCAGGGCAACATAAAATCTGGGGCTCTGGGCTTTCTTTCCTTCTGAACAAGTGTTAGTGTTTTCTGCACAAACGCGATTCTGCGAAGCAATGTGAACACTTTTGCTTCCCAGGCACAGAGAAGGTGCTAGCAGGGAATTCTCTGCCTGCTTTTCCCCAGTGCTCTGCAAGCTCTCCAGGGCAACATAAAATCTGGGGCTCTGTGCTTTCTTTCCTTCTGAACAAGTGTTAGTGTTTTCTGCACAAACGCGATTCTGCGAAGCAATGTGAACACTTTTGCTTCCCAGGCACAGAGAAGGTGCTAGCAGGGAATTCTCTGCCTGCCTTTCCCCAGTGCTCTGCAAGCTCTCCAGGGCAACATAAAATGTGGGGCTCTGGGCTTTCTTTCCTTCTGAACAAGTGTTAGTGTTTTCTGCACAAACGCGATTCTGCGAAGCAATGTGAACACTTTTGCTTCCCAGGCACAGAGAAGGTGCTAGCAGGGAATTCTCTGCCTGCCTTTCCCCAGTGCTCTGCAAGCTCTCCAGGGCAACATAAAATCTGGGGCTCTGGGCTTTCTTTCCTTCTGAACAAGTGTTAGTGTTTTCTGCACAAACGCGATTCTGCGAAGCAATGTGAACACTTTTGCTTCCCAGGCACAGAGAAGGTGCTAGCAGGGAATTCTCTGCCTGCCTTTCCCCAGTGCTCTGCAAGCTCTCCAGGGCAACATAAAATCTGGGGCTCTGTGCTTTCTTTCCTTCTGAACAAGTGTTAGTGTTTTCTGCACAAACGCGATTCTGTGAAGCAATGTGAACACTTTTGCTTCCCAGGCACAGAGAAGGTGCTAGCAGGGAATTCTCTGCCTGCTTTTCCCCAATGCTCTGCAAGCTCTCCAGGGCAACATAAAATCTGGGGCTCTGTGCTTTCTTTCGTTCTGAACAAGTGTTAGTGTTTTCTGCACAAACGCGATTCTGCGAAGCAATGTGAACACTTTTGCTTCCCAGGCACAGAGAAGGTGCTAGCAGGGAATTCTCTGCCTGCCTTTCCCCAGTGCTCTGCAAGCTCTCCAGGGCAACATAAAATGTGGGGCTCTGTGCTTTCTTTCCTTCTGAACAAGTGTTAGTGTTTTCTGCACAAACGCGATTCTAAGAAGCAATGTGAACACTTGTGCTTCCCAGGCACAGAGAAGGTGCTAGCAGGGAATTCTCTGCCTGCCTTTCCCCAGTGCTCTGCAAGCTCTCCAGGGCAACATAAAATGTGGGGCTCTGTGCTTTCTTTCCTTCTGAACAAGTGTTAGTGTTTTCTGCACAAACGCGATTCTGCGAAGCAATGTGAACACTTTTGCTTCCCAGGCACAGAGAAGGTGCTAGCAGGGAATTCTCTGCCTGCTTTTCCCCAATGCTCTGCAAGCTCTCCAGGGCAACATAAAATCTGGGGCTCTGTGCTTTCTTTCCTTCTGAACAAGTGTTAGTGTTTTCTGCACAAACGCGATTCTGCGAAGCAATGTGAACACTTGTGCTTCCCAGGCACAGAGAAGGTGCTAGCAGGGAAATCTCTGCCTGCCTTTCCCCAGTGCTCTGCAAGCTCTCCAGGGCAACATAAAATCTGGGGCTCTGGGCTTTCTTTCCTTCTGAACAAGTGTTAGTGTTTTCTGCACAAACGCGATTCTGCGAAGCAATGTGAACACTTTTGCTTCCCAGGCACAGAGAAGTTGCTAGCAGGGAATTCTCTGCCTGCCTTTCCCCAGTGCTCTGCAAGCTCTCCAGGGCAACATAAAATCTGGGGCTCTGTGCTTTCTTTCCTTCTGAACAAGTGTTAGTGTTTTCTGCACAAACGCGATTCTGCGAAGCAATGTGAACACTTTTGCTTCCCAGGCACAGAGAAGGTGCTAGCAGGGAATTCTCTGCCTGCCTTTCCCCAGTGCTCTGCAAGCTCTCCAGGGCAACATAAAATCTGGGGCTCTGGGCTTTCTTTCCTTCTGAACAAGTGTTAGTGTTTTCTGCACAAACGCGATTCTGCGAAGCAATGTGAACACTTTTGCTTCCCAGGCACAGAGAAGGTGCTAGCAGGGAATTCTCTGCCTGCCTTTCCCCAGTGCTCTGCAAGCTCTCCAGGGTAACATAAAATCTGGGGCTCTGGGCTTTCTTTCCTTCTGAACAAGTGTTAGTGTTTTCTGCACAAACGCGATTCTGCGAAGCAATGTGAACACTTTTGCTTCCCAGGCACAGAGAAGGTGCTAGCAGGGAATTCTCTGCCTGCCTTTCCCCAGTGCTCTGCAAGCTCTCCAGGGCAACATAAAATGTGGGGCTCTGTGCTTTCTTTCCTTCTGAACAAGTGTTAGTGTTTTCTGCACAAACGCGATTCTGCGAAGCAATGTGAACACTTCTCCTTCCCAGGCACAGAGAAGGTGCTAGCAGGGAATTCTCTGCCTGCCTTTCCCCAGTGCTCTGCAAGCTCTCCAGGGCAACATAAAATGTGGGGCTCTGTGCTTTCTTTCGTTCTGAACAAGTGTTAGTGTTTTCTGCACAAACGCGATTCTGCGAAGCAATGTGAACACTTTTGCTTCCCAGGCACAGAGAAGGTGCTAGCAGGGAATTCTCTGCCTGCCTTTCCCCAGTGCTCTGCAAGCTCTCCAGGGCAACATAAAATGTGGGGCTCTGTGCTTTCTTTCCTTCTGAACAAGTGTTAGTGCTTTCTGCACAAACGCGATTCTGCGAAGCAATGTGAACACTTTTGCTTCCCAGGCACAGAGAAGGTGCTAGCAGGGAATTCTCTGCCTGCCTTTCCCCAGTGCTCTGCAAGCTCTCCAGGGCAACATAAAATCTGGGGCTCTGTGCTTTCTTTCCTTCTGAACAAGTGTTAGTGTTTTCTGCACAAACGCGATTCTGTGAAGCAATGTGAACACTTGTGCTTCCCAGGCACAGAGAAGGTGCTAGCAGGGAATTCTCTGCCTGCCTTTCCCCAGTGCTCTGCAAGCTCTCCAGGGCAACATAAAATCTGGGGCTCTGTGCTTTCTTTCCTTCTGAACAAGTGTTAGTGTTTTCTGCACAAACGCGATTCTGCGAAGCAATGTGAACACTTTTGCTTCCCAGGCACAGAGAAGGTGCTAGCAGGGAATTCTCTGCCTGCCTTTCCCCAGTGCTCTGCAAGCTCTCCAGGGCAACATAAAATCTGGGGCTCTGTGCTTTCTTTCCTTCTGAACAAGTGTTAGTGTTTTCTGCACAAACGCGATTCTGCGAAGCAATGTGAACACTGGTGCTTCCCAGGCACAGAGAAGGTGCTAGCAGGGAATTCTCTGCCTGCCTTTCCCCAGTGCTCTGCAAGCTCTCCAGGGCAACATAAAATCTGGGGCTCTGTGCTTTCTTTCCTTCTGAACAAGTGTTAGTGTTTTCTGCACAAACGCGATTCTGCGAAGCAATGTGAACACTTTTGCTTCCCAGGCACAGAGAAGGTGCTAGCAGGGAATTCTCTGCCTGCTTTTCCCCAGTGCTCTGCAAGCTCTCCAGGGCAACATAAAATCTGGGGCTCTGTGCTTTCTTTCCTTCTGAACAACTGTTAGTGTTTTCTGCACAAACGCGATTCTGCGAAGCAATGTGAACACTTGTGCTTCCCAGGCACAGAGAAGGTGCTAGCAGGGAATTCTCTGCCTGCCTTTCCCCAGTGCTCTGCAAGCTCTCCAGGGCAACATAAAATCTGGGGCTCTGTGCTTTCTTTCCTTCTGAACAAGTGTTAGTGTTTTCTGCACAAACGCGATTCTGCGAAGCAATGTGAACACTGGTGCTTCCCAGGCACAGAGAAGGTGCTAGCAGGGAATTCTCTGCCTGCCTTTCCCCAGTGCTCTGCAAGCTCTCCAGGGCAACATAAAATCTGGGGCTCTGTGCTTTCTTTCCTTCTGAACAAGTGTTAGTGTTTTCTGCACAAACGCGATTCTGCGAAGCAATGTGAACACTTTTGCTTCCCAGGCACAGAGAAGGTGCTAGCAGGGAATTCTCTGCCTGCCTTTCCCCAGTGCTCTGCAAGCTCTCCAGGGCAACATAAAATCTGGGGCTCTGGGCTTTCTTTCCTTCTGAACAAGTGTTAGTGTTTTCTGCACAAACGCGATTCTGCGAAGCAATGTGAACACTTTTGCTTCCCAGGCACAGAGAAGGTGCTAGCAGGGAATTCTCTGCCTGCCTTTCCCCAGTGCTCTGCAAGCTCTCCAGGGCAACATAAAATCTGGGGCTCTGTGCTTTCTTTCCTTCTGAACAAGTGTTAGTGTTTTCTGCACAAACGCGATTCTGCGAAGCAATGTGAACACTTTTGCTTCCCAGGCACAGAGAAGGTGCTAGCAGGGAATTCTCTGCCTGCCTTTCCCCAGTGCTCTGCAAGCTCTCCAGGGCAACATAAAATGTGGGGCTCTGTGCTTTCTTTCCTTCTGAACAAGTGTTAGTGTTTTCTGCACAAACGCGATTCTGCGAAGCAATGTGAACACTTTTGCTTCCCAGGCACAGAGAAGGTGCTAGCAGGGAATTCTCTGCCTGCCTTTCCCCAGTGCTCTGCAAGCTCTCCAGGGCAACATAAAATCTGGGGCTCTGTGCTTTCTTTCCTTCTGAACAAGTGTTAGTGTTTTCTGCACAAACGCGATTCTGCGAAGCAATGTGAACACTTTTGCTTCCCAGGCACAGAGAAGGTGCTAGCAGGGAATTCTCTGCCTGCCTTTCCCCAGTGCTCTGCAAGCTCTCCAGGGCAACATAAAATCTGGGGCTCTGGGCTTTCTTTCCTTCTGAACAAGTGTTAGTGTTTTCTGCACAAACGCGATTCTGCGAAGCAATGTGAACACTTTTGCTTCCCAGGCACAGAGAAGGTGCTAGCAGGGAATTCTCTGCCTGTCTTTCCCCAGTGCTCTGCAAGCTCTCCAGGGCAACATAAAATGTGGGGCTCTGGGCTTTCTTTCCTTCTGAACAAGTGTTAGTGTTTTCTGCACAAACGCGATTCTGCGAAGCAATGTGAACACTTTTGCTTCCCAGGCACAGAGAAGGTGCTAGCAGGGAATTCTCTGCCTGCTTTTCCCCAGTGCTCTGCAAGCTCTCCAGGGCAACATAAAATCTGGGGCTCTGTGCTTTCTTTCCTTCTGAACAAGTGTTAGTGTTTTCTGCACAAAAGCGATTCTGCGAAGCAATGTGAACACTTTTGCTTCCCAGGCACAGAGAAGGTGCTAGCAGGGAATTCTCTGCCTGCCTTTCCCCAGTGCTCTGCAAGCTCTCCAGGGCAACATAAAATCTGGGGCTCTGGGCTTTCTTTCCTTCTGAACAAGTGTTAGTGTTTTCTGCACAAACGCGATTCTGCGAAGCAATGTGAACACTGGTGCTTCCCAGGCACAGAGAAGGTGCTAGCAGGGAATTCTCTGCCTGCCTTTCCCCAGTGCTCTGCAAGCTCTCCAGGGCAACATAAAATCTGGGGCTCTGTGCTTTCTTTCCTTCTGAACAAGTGTTAGTGTTTTCTGCACAAACGCGATTCTGCGAAGCAATGTGAACACTTTTGCTTCCCAGGCACAGAGAAGGTGCTAGCAGGGAATTCTCTGCCTGCTTTTCCCCAGTGCTCTGCAAGCTCTCCAGGGCAACATAAAATCTGGGGCTCTGTGCTTTCTTTCCTTCTGAACAAGTGTTAGTGTTTTCTGCACAAACGCGATTCTGCGAAACAATGTGAACACTTCTCCTTCCCAGGCACAGAGAAGGTGCTAGCAGGGAATTCTCTGCCTGCCTTTCCCCAGTGCTCTGCAAGCTCTCCAGGGCAACATAAAATCTGGGGCTCTGTGCTTTCTTTCCTTCTGAACAAGTGTTAGTGTTTTCTGCACAAACGCGATTCTGCGAAGCAATGTGAACACTTTTGCTTCCCAGGCACAGAGAAGGTGCTAGCAGGGAATTCTCTGCCTGCCTTTCCCCAGTGCTCTGCAAGCTCTCCAGGGCAACATAAAATCTGGGGCTCTGTGCTTTCTTTCCTTCTGAACAAGTGTTAGTGTTTTCTGCACAAACGCGATTCTAAGAAGCAATGTGAACACTTCTCCTTCCCAGGCACAGAGAAGGTGCTAGCAGGGAATTCTCTGCCTGCCTTTCCCCAGTGCTCTGCAAGCTCTCCAGGGCAACATAAAATGTGGGGCTCTGTGCTTTCTTTCCTTCTGAACAAGTGTTAGTGTTTTCTGCACAAACGCGATTCTGCGAAGCAATGTGAACACTTTTGCTTCCCAGGCACAGAGAAGGTGCTAGCAGGGAATTCTCTGCCTGCTTTTCCCCAATGCTCTGCAAGCTCTCCAGGGCAACATAAAATCTGGGGCTCTGTGCTTTCTTTCCTTCTGAACAAGTGTTAGTGTTTTCTGCACAAACGCGATTCTGCGAAGCAATGTGAACACTTGTGCTTCCCAGGCACAGAGAAGGTGCTAGCAGGGAAATCTCTGCCTGCCTTTCCCCAGTGCTCTGCAAGCTCTCCAGGGCAACATAAAATCTGGGGCTCTGGGCTTTCTTTCCTTCTGAACAAGTGTTAGTGTTTTCTGCACAAACGCGATTCTGCGAAGCAATGTGAACACTTTTGCTTCCCAGGCACAGAGAAGTTGCTAGCAGGGAATTCTCTGCCTGCCTTTCTCCAGTGCTCTGCAAGCTCTCCAGGGCAACATAAAATGTGGGGCTCTGTGCTTTCTTTCGTTCTGAACAAGTGTTAGTGTTTTCTGCAGAACGCGATTCTGCGAAGCAATGTGAACACTTTTGCTTCCCAGGCACAGAGAAGGTGCTAGCAGGGAATTCTCTGCCTGCTTTTCCCCAGTGCTCTGCAAGCTCTCCAGGGCAACATAAAATCTGGGGCTCTGTGCTTTCTTTCCTTCTGAACAAGTGTTAGTGTTTTCTGCACAAACGCGATTCTGCGAAGCAATGTGAACACTTTTGCTTCCCAGGCACAGAGAAGGTGCTAGCAGGGAATTCTCTGCCTGCCTTTCCCCAGTGCTCTGCAAGCTCTCCAGGGCAACATAAAATCTGGGGCTCTGGGCTTTCTTTCCTTCTGAACAAGTGTTAGTGTTTTCTGCACAAACGCGATTCTGCGAAGCAATGTGAACACTTTTGCTTCCCAGGCACAGAGAAGGTGCTAGCAGGGAATTCTCTGCCTGTCTTTCCCCAGTGCTCTGCAAGCTCTCCAGGGCAACATAAAATCTGGGGCTCTGGGCTTTCTTTCCTTCTGAACAAGTGTTAGTGTTTTCTGCACAAACGCGATTCTGCGAAGCAATGTGAACACTTTTGCTTCCCAGGCACAGAGAAGGTGCTAGCAGGGAATTCTCTGCCTGCTTTTCCCCAGTGCTCTGCAAGCTCTCCAGGGCAACATAAAATCTGGGGCTCTGTGCTTTCTTTCCTTCTGAACAAGTGTTAGTGTTTTCTGCACAAAAGCGATTCTGCGAAGCAATGTGAACACTTTTGCTTCCCAGGCACAGAGAAGGTGCTAGCAGGGAATTCTCTGCCTGCCTTTCCCCAGTGCTCTGCAAGCTCTCCAGGGCAACATAAAATCTGGGGCTCTGGGCTTTCTTTCCTTCTGAACAAGTGTTAGTGTTTTCTGCACAAACGCGATTCTGCGAAGCAATGTGAACACTGGTGCTTCCCAGGCACAGAGAAGGTGCTAGCAGGGAATTCTCTGCCTGCCTTTCCCCAGTGCTCTGCAAGCTCTCCAGGGCAACATAAAATCTGGGGCTCTGGGCTTTCTTTCCTTCTGAACAAGTGTTAGTGTTTTCTGCACAAACGCGATTCTGCGAAGCAATGTGAACACTTTTGCTTCCCAGGCACAGAGAAGGTGCTAGCAGGGAATTCTCTGCCTGCCTTTCCCCAGTGCTCTGCAAGCTCTCCAGGGCAACATAAAATCTGGGGCTCTGTGCTTTCTTTCCTTCTGAACAAGTGTTAGTGTTTTCTGCACAAACGCGATTCTGCGAAGCAATGTGAACACTTTTGCTTCCCAGGCACAGAGAAGGTGCTAGCAGGGAATTCTCTGCCTGCTTTTCCCCAATGCTCTGCAAGCTCTCCAGGGCAACATAAAATCTGGGGCTCTGTGCTTTCTTTCGTTCTGAACAAGTGTTAGTGTTTTCTGCACAAACGCGATTCTGCGAAGCAATGTGAACACTTTTGCTTCCCAGGCACAGAGAAGGTGCTAGCAGGGAATTCTCTGCCTGCCTTTCCCCAGTGCTCTGCAAGCTCTCCAGGGCAACATAAAATGTGGGGCTCTGTGCTTTCTTTCCTTCTGAACAAGTGTTAGTGTTTTCTGCACAAACGCGATTCTAAGAAGCAATGTGAACACTTCTCCTTCCCAGGCACAGAGAAGGTGCTAGCAGGGAATTCTCTGCCTGCCTTTCCCCAGTGCTCTGCAAGCTCTCCAGGGCAACATAAAATGTGGGGCTCTGTGCTTTCTTTCCTTCTGAACAAGTGTTAGTGTTTTCTGCACAAACGCGATTCTGCGAAGCAATGTGAACACTTTTGCTTCCCAGGCACAGAGAAGGTGCTAGCAGGGAATTCTCTGCCTGCTTTTCCCCAATGCTCTGCAAGCTCTCCAGGGCAACATAAAATCTGGGGCTCTGTGCTTTCTTTCCTTCTGAACAAGTGTTAGTGTTTTCTGCACAAACGCGATTCTGCGAAGCAATGTGAACACTTGTGCTTCCCAGGCACAGAGAAGGTGCTAGCAGGGAAATCTCTGCCTGCCTTTCCCCAGTGCTCTGCAAGCTCTCCAGGGCAACATAAAATCTGGGGCTCTGGGCTTTCTTTCCTTCTGAACAAGTGTTAGTGTTTTCTGCACAAACGCGATTCTGCGAAGCAATGTGAACACTTTTGCTTCCCAGGCACAGAGAAGTTGCTAGCAGGGAATTCTCTGCCTGCCTTTCCCCAGTGCTCTGCAAGCTCTCCAGGGCAACATAAAATCTGGGGCTCTGTGCTTTCTTTCCTTCTGAACAAGTGTTAGTGTTTTCTGCACAAACGCGATTCTGCGAAGCAATGTGAACACTTTTGCTTCCCAGGCACAGAGAAGGTGCTAGCAGGGAATTCTCTGCCTGCCTTTCCCCAGTGCTCTGCAAGCTCTCCAGGGCAACATAAAATCTGGGGCTCTGGGCTTTCTTTCCTTCTGAACAAGTGTTAGTGTTTTCTGCACAAACGCGATTCTGCGAAGCAATGTGAACACTTTTGCTTCCCAGGCACAGAGAAGGTGCTAGCAGGGAATTCTCTGCCTGCCTTTCCCCAGTGCTCTGCAAGCTCTCCAGGGTAACATAAAATCTGGGGCTCTGGGCTTTCTTTCCTTCTGAACAAGTGTTAGTGTTTTCTGCACAAACGCGATTCTGCGAAGCAATGTGAACACTTTTGCTTCCCAGGCACAGAGAAGGTGCTAGCAGGGAATTCTCTGCCTGCCTTTCCCCAGTGCTCTGCAAGCTCTCCAGGGCAACATAAAATGTGGGGCTCTGTGCTTTCTTTCCTTCTGAACAAGTGTTAGTGTTTTCTGCACAAACGCGATTCTGCGAAGCAATGTGAACACTTCTCCTTCCCAGGCACAGAGAAGGTGCTAGCAGGGAATTCTCTGCCTGCCTTTCCCCAGTGCTCTGCAAGCTCTCCAGGGCAACATAAAATGTGGGGCTCTGTGCTTTCTTTCCTTCTGAACAAGTGTTAGTGCTTTCTGCACAAACGCGATTCTGCGAAGCAATGTGAACACTTTTGCTTCCCAGGCACAGAGAAGGTGCTAGCAGGGAATTCTCTGCCTGCCTTTCCCCAGTGCTCTGCAAGCTCTCCAGGGCAACATAAAATCTGGGGCTCTGTGCTTTCTTTCCTTCTGAACAAGTGTTAGTGTTTTCTGCACAAACGCGATTCTGCGAAGCAATGTGAACACTTGTGCTTCCCAGGCACAGAGAAGGTGCTAGCAGGGAATTCTCTGCCTGCCTTTCCCCAGTGCTCTGCAAGCTCTCCAGGGCAACATAAAATCTGGGGCTCTGTGCTTTCTTTCCTTCTGAACAAGTGTTAGTGTTTTCTGCACAAACGCGATTCTGCGAAGCAATGTGAACACTTGTGCTTCCCAGGCACAGAGAAGGTGCTAGCAGGGAATTCTCTGCCTGCCTTTCCCCAGTGCTCTGCAAGCTCTCCAGGGCAACATAAAATGTGGGGCTCTGTGCTTTCTTTCCTTCTGAACAAGTGTTAGTGTTTTCTGCACAAACGCGATTCTGCGAAGCAATGTGAACACTGGTGCTTCCCAGGCACAGAGAAGGTGCTAGCAGGGAATTCTCTGCCTGCCTTTCCCCAGTGCTCTGCAAGCTCTCCAGGGCAACATAAAATCTGGGGCTCTGTGCTTTCTTTCCTTCTGAACAAGTGTTAGTGTTTTCTGCACAAACGCGATTCTGCGAAGCAATGTGAACACTTTTGCTTCCCAGGCACAGAGAAGGTGCTAGCAGGGAATTCTCTGCCTGCTTTTCCCCAGTGCTCTGCAAGCTCTCCAGGGCAACATAAAATCTGGGGCTCTGTGCTTTCTTTCCTTCTGAACAAGTGTTAGTGTTTTCTGCACAAACGCGATTCTGCGAAGCAATGTGAACACTTGTGCTTCCCAGGCACAGAGAAGGTGCTAGCAGGGAATTCTCTGCCTGCCTTTCCCCAGTGCTCTGCAAGCTCTCCAGGGCAACATAAAATGTGGGGCTCTGTGCTTTCTTTCCTTCTGAACAAGTGTTAGTGTTTTCTGCACAAACGCGATTCTGCGAAGCAATGTGAACACTGGTGCTTCCCAGGCACAGAGAAGGTGCTAGCAGGGAATTCTCTGCCTGCCTTTCCCCAGTGCTCTGCAAGCTCTCCAGGGCAACATAAAATCTGGGGCTCTGTGCTTTCTTTCCTTCTGAACAAGTGTTAGTGTTTTCTGCACAAACGCGATTCTGCGAAGCAATGTGAACACTTTTGCTTCCCAGGCACAGAGAAGGTGCTAGCAGGGAATTCTCTGCCTGCCTTTCCCCAGTGCTCTGCAATCTCTCCAGGGCAACATAAAATCTGGGGCTCTGGGCTTTCTTTCCTTCTGAACAAGTGTTAGTGTTTTCTGCACAAACGCGATTCTGAGAAGCAATGTGAACACTTTTGCTTCCCAGGCACAGAGAAGGTGCTAGCAGGGAATTCTCTGCCTGCCTTTCCCCAGTGCTCTGCAAGCTCTCCAGGGCAACATAAAATCTGGGCCTCTGTGCTTTCTTTCCTTCTGAACAAGTGTTAGTGTTTTCTGCACAAACGCGATTCTGCGAAGCAATGTGAACACTTTTGCTTCCCAGGCACAGAGAAGGTGCTAGCAGGGAATTCTCTGCCTGCCTTTCCCCAGTGCTCTGCAAGCTCTCCAGGGCAA
>JASWHU010000773.1:0-25375 GCA_030819815.1 Strix occidentalis | reverse complement strand
ACAGGCAGAGAATTCCCTGCTAGCACCTTCTCTGTGCCTGGGAAGCAAAAGTGTTCACATTGCTTCGCAGAATCGCGTTTGTGCAGAAAACACTAACACTTGTTCAGAAGGAAAGAAAGCACAGAGCCCCAGATTTTATGTTGCCCTGGAGAGCTTGCAGAGCACTGGGGAAAGGCAGGCAGAGAATTCCCTGCTAGCACCTTCTCTGTGCCTGGGAAGCAAAAGTGTTCACATTGCTTCGCAGAATCGCGTTTGTGCAGAAAACACTAACACTTGTTCAGAAGGAAAGAAAGCACAGAGCCCCAGATTTTATGTTGCCCTGGAGAGCTTGCAGAGCACTGGGGAAAAGCAGGCAGAGAATTCCCTGCTAGCACCTTCTCTGTGCCTGGGAAGCAAAAGTGTTCACATTGCTTCGCAGAATCGCGTTTGTGCAGAAAACACTAACACTTGTTCAGAAGGAAAGAAAGCACAGAGCCCCAGATTTTATGTTGCCCTGGAGAGCTTGCAGAGCACTGGGGAAAGGCAGGCAGAGAATTCCCTGCTAGCACCTTCTCTGTGCCTGGGAAGTACAAGTGTTCACATTGCTTCTCAGAATCGCGTTTGTGCAGAAAACACTAACACTTGTTCAGAAGGAAAGAAAGCACAGAGCCCCAGATTTTATGTTGCCCTGGAGAGATTGCAGAGCACTGGGGAAAAGCAGGCAGAGAATTCCCTGCTAGCACCTTCTCTGTGCCTGGGAAGCAAAAGTGTTCACATTGCTTCGCAGAATCGCGTTTGTGCAGAAAACACTAACACTTGTTCAGAAGGAAAGAAAGCACAGAGCCCCAGATTTTATGTTGCCCTGGAGAGCTTGCAGAGCACTGGGGAAAGGCAGGCAGAGAATTCCCTGCTAGCACCTTCTCTGTGCCTGGGAAGTACAAGTGTTCACATTGCTTCGCAGAATCGCGTTTGTGCAGAAAACACTAACACTTGTTCAGAAGGAAAGAAAGCACAGAGCCCCACATTTTATGTTGCCCTGGAGAGCTTGCAGAGCACTGGGGAAAGGCAGGCAGAGAATTCCCTGCTAGCACCTTCTCTGTGCCTGGGAAGCACAAGTGTTCACATTGCTTCGCAGAATCGCGTTTGTGCAGAAAACACTAACACTTGTTCAGAAGGAAAGAAAGCACAGAGCCCCAGATTTTATGTTGCCCTGGAGAGCTTGCAGAGCACTGGGGAAAGGCAGGCAGAGAATTCCCTGCTAGCACCTTCTCTGTGCCTGGGAAGTAAAAGTGTTCACATTGCTTCGCAGAATCGCGTTTGTGCAGAAAACACTAACACTTGTTCAGAAGGAAAGAAAGCACAGAGCCCCAGATTTTCTGTTGCCCTGGAGAGCTTGCAGAGCACTGGGGAAAAGCAGGCAGAGAATTCCCTGCTAGCACCTTCTCTGTGCCTGGGAAGCAAAAGTGTTCACATTGCTTCGCAGAATCGCGTTTGTGCAGAAAACACTAACACTTGTTCAGAAGGAAAGAAAGCACAGAGCCCCAGATTTTATGTTGCCCTGGAGAGCTTGCAGAGCACTGGGGAAAGGCAGGCAGAGAATTCCCTGCTAGCACCTTCTCTGTGCCTGGGAAGCAAAAGTGTTCACATTGCTTCTCAGAATCGCGTTTGTGCAGAAAACACTAACACTTGTTCAGAAGGAAAGAAAGCACAGAGCCCCAGATTTTATGTTGCCCTGGAGAGCTTGCAGAGCACTGGGGAAAGGCAGGCAGAGAATTCCCTGCTAGCACCTTCTCTGTGCCTGGGAAGCAAAAGTGTTCCGATTGCTTCTCAGAATCGCGTTTGTGCAGAAAACACTAACACTTGTTCAGAAGGAAAGAAAGCACAGAGCCCCAGATTTTATGTTGCCCTGGAGAGCTTGCAGAGCACTGTGGAAAGGCAGGCAGAGAATTCCCTGCTAGCACCTTCTCTGTGCCTGGGAAGTACAAGTGTTCACATTGCTTCGCAGAATCGCGTTTGTGCAGAAAACACTAACACTTGTTCAGAAGGAAAGAAAGCACAGAGCCCCAGATTTTATGTTGCCCTGGAGAGCTTGCAGAGCACTGGGGAAAGGCAGGCAGAGAATTCCCTGCTAGCACCTTCTCTGTGCCTGGGAAGCACAAGTGTTCACATTGCTTCGCAGAATCGCGTTTGTGCAGAAAACACTAACACTTGTTCAGAAGGAAAGAAAGCCCAGAGCCCCAGATTTTATGTTGCCCTGGAGAGCTTGCAGAGCACTGGGGAAAAGCAGGCAGAGAATTCCCTGCTAGCACCTTCTCTGTGCCTGGGAAGCAAAAGTGTTCACATTGCTTCGCAGAATCGCGTTTGTGCAGAAAACACTAACACTTGTTCAGAAGGAAAGAAAGCACAGAGCCCCACATTTTATGTTGCCCTGGAGAGCTTGCAGAGCACTGGGGAAAAGCAGGCAGAGAATTCCCTGCTAGCACCTTCTCTGTGCCTGGGAAGCAAAAGTGTTCACATTGCTTCGCAGAATCGCGTTTGTGCAGAAAACACTAACACTTGTTCAGAAGGAAAGAAAGCCCAGAGCCCCAGATTTTATGTTGCCCTGGAGAGCTTGCAGAGCACTGGGGAAAAGCAGGCAGAGAATTCCCTGCTAGCACCTTCTCTGTGCCTGGGAAGCAAAAGTGTTCACATTGCTTCGCAGAATCGCGTTTGTGCAGAAAACACTAACACTTGTTCAGAAGGAAAGAAAGCACAGAGCCCCAGATTTTATGTTGCCCTGGAGAGCTTGCAGAGCACTGGGGAAAGGCAGGCAGAGAATTCCCTGCTAGCACCTTCTCTGTGCCTGGGAAGCACAAGTGTTCACATTGCTTCGCAGAATCGCCTTTGTGCAGAAAACACTAACACTTGTTCAGAAGGAAAGAAAGCACAGAGCCCCAGATTTTATGTTGCCCTGGAGAGCTTGCAGAGCACTGGGGAAAGGCAGGCAGAGAATTCCCTGCTAGCACCTTCTCTGTGCCTGGGAAGTACAAGTGTTCACATTGCTTCGCAGAATCGCGTTTGTGCAGAAAACACTAACACTTGTTCAGAAGGAAAGAAAGCACAGAGCCCCAGATTTTATGTTGCCCTGGAGAGCTTGCAGAGCACTGGGGAAAGGCAGGCAGAGAATTCCCTGCTAGCACCTTCTCTGTGCCTGGGAAGCAAAAGTGTTCACATTGCTTCGCAGAATCGCGTTTGTGCAGAAAACACTAACACTTGTTCAGAAGGAAAGAAAGCACAGAGCCCCAGATTTTATGTTGCCCTGGAGAGCTTGCAGAGCACTGGGGAAAGGCAGGCAGAGAATTCCCTGCTAGCACCTTCTCTGTGCCTGGGAAGCAAAAGTGTTCACATTGCTTCGCAGAATCGCGTTTGTGCAGAAAACACTAACACTTGTTCAGAAGGAAAGAAAGCACAGAGCCCCAGATTTTATGTTGCCCTGGAGAGCTTGCAGAGCACTGGGGAAAGGCAGGCAGAGAATTCCCTGCTAGCACCTTCTCTGTGCCTGGGAAGCAAAAGTGTTCACATTGCTTCGCAGAATCGCGTTTGTGCAGAAAACACTAACACTTGTTCAGAAGGAAAGAAAGCACAGAGCCCCAGATTTTATGTTGCCCTGGAGAGCTTGCAGAGCACTGGGGAAAAGCAGGCAGAGAATTCCCTGCTAGCACCTTCTCTGTGCCTGGGAAGCAAAAGTGTTCACATTGCTTCGCAGAATCGCGTTTGTGCAGAAAACACTAACACTTGTTCAGAAGGAAAGAAAGCACAGAGCCCCAGATTTTATGTTGCCCTGGAGAGCTTGCAGAGCACTGGGGAAAGGCAGGCAGAGAATTCCCTGCTAGCACCTTCTCTGTGCCTGGGAAGTACAAGTGTTCACATTGCTTCTCAGAATCGCGTTTGTGCAGAAAACACTAACACTTGTTCAGAAGGAAAGAAAGCACAGAGCCCCAGATTTTATGTTGCCCTGGAGAGATTGCAGAGCACTGGGGAAAAGCAGGCAGAGAATTCCCTGCTAGCACCTTCTCTGTGCCTGGGAAGCAAAAGTGTTCACATTGCTTCGCAGAATCGCGTTTGTGCAGAAAACACTAACACTTGTTCAGAAGGAAAGAAAGCACAGAGCCCCAGATTTTATGTTGCCCTGGAGAGCTTGCAGAGCACTGGGGAAAGGCAGGCAGAGAATTCCCTGCTAGCACCTTCTCTGTGCCTGGGAAGTACAAGTGTTCACATTGCTTCGCAGAATCGCGTTTGTGCAGAAAACACTAACACTTGTTCAGAAGGAAAGAAAGCACAGAGCCCCACATTTTATGTTGCCCTGGAGAGCTTGCAGAGCACTGGGGAAAGGCAGGCAGAGAATTCCCTGCTAGCACCTTCTCTGTGCCTGGGAAGCACAAGTGTTCACATTGCTTCGCAGAATCGCGTTTGTGCAGAAAACACTAACACTTGTTCAGAAGGAAAGAAAGCACAGAGCCCCAGATTTTATGTTGCCCTGGAGAGCTTGCAGAGCACTGGGGAAAGGCAGGCAGAGAATTCCCTGCTAGCACCTTCTCTGTGCCTGGGAAGTAAAAGTGTTCACATTGCTTCGCAGAATCGCGTTTGTGCAGAAAACACTAACACTTGTTCAGAAGGAAAGAAAGCACAGAGCCCCAGATTTTCTGTTGCCCTGGAGAGCTTGCAGAGCACTGGGGAAAAGCAGGCAGAGAATTCCCTGCTAGCACCTTCTCTGTGCCTGGGAAGCAAAAGTGTTCACATTGCTTCGCAGAATCGCGTTTGTGCAGAAAACACTAACACTTGTTCAGAAGGAAAGAAAGCACAGAGCCCCAGATTTTATGTTGCCCTGGAGAGCTTGCAGAGCACTGGGGAAAGGCAGGCAGAGAATTCCCTGCAAGCACCTTCTCTGTGCCTGGGAAGCAAAAGTGTTCACATTGCTTCTCAGAATCGCGTTTGTGCAGAAAACACTAACACTTGTTCAGAAGGAAAGAAAGCACAGAGCCCCAGATTTTATGTTGCCCTGGAGAGATTGCAGAGCACTGGGGAAAGGCAGGCAGAGAATTCCCTGCTAGCACCTTCTCTGTGCCTGGGAAGCAAAAGTGTTCACATTGCTTCTCAGAATCGCGTTTGTGCAGAAAACACTAACACTTGTTCAGAAGGAAAGAAAGCACAGAGCCCCAGATTTTATGTTGCCCTGGAGAGCTTGCAGAGCACTGGGGAAAAGCAGGCAGAGAATTCCCTGCTAGCACCTTCTCTGTGCCTGGGAAGCAAAAGTGTTCACATTGCTTCGCAGAATCGCGTTTGTGCAGAAAACACTAACACTTGTTCAGAAGGAAAGAAAGCACAGAGCCCCAGATTTTATGTTGCCCTGGAGAGCTTGCAGAGCACTGGGGAAAGGCAGGCAGAGAATTCCCTGCTAGCACCTTCTCTGTGCCTGGGAAGTACAAGTGTTCACATTGCTTCTTAGAATCGCGTTTGTGCAGAAAACACTAACACTTGTTCAGAAGGAAAGAAAGCACAGAGCCCCAGATTTTATGTTGCCCTGGAGAGATTGCAGAGCACTGGGGAAAGGCAGGCAGAGAATTCCCTGCTAGCACCTTCTCTGTGCCTGGGAAGCACAAGTGTTCACATTGCTTCGCAGAATCGCGTTTGTGCAGAAAACACTAACACTTGTTCAGAAGGAAAGAAAGCCCAGAGCCCCAGATTTTATGTTGCCCTGGAGAGCTTGCAGAGCACTGGGGAAAGGCAGGCAGAGAATTCCCTGCTAGCACCTTCTCTGTGCCTGGGAAGCAAAAGTGTTCACATTGCTTCGCAGAATCGCGTTTGTGCAGAAAACACTAACACTTGTTCAGAAGGAAAGAAAGCACAGAGCCCCACATTTTATGTTGCCTTGGAGAGCTTGCAGAGCACTGGGGAAAGGCAGGCAGAGAATTCCCTGCAAGCACCTTCTCTGTGCCTGGGAAGTACAAGTGTTCACATTGCTTCGCAGAATCGCGTTTGTGCAGAAAACACTAACACTTGTTCAGAAGGAAAGAAAGCACAGAGCCCCAGATTTTATGTTGCCCTGGAGAGCTTGCAGAGCACTGGGGAAAAGCAGGCAGAGAATTCCCTGCTAGCACCTTCTCTGTGCCTGGGAAGCAAAAGTGTTCACATTGCTTCGCAGAATCGCGTTTGTGCAGAAAACACTAACACTTGTTCAGAAGGAAAGAAAGCACAGAGCCCCAGATTTTATGTTGCCCTGGAGAGCTTGCAGAGCACTGGGGAAAGGCAGGCAGAGAATTCCCTGCTAGCACCTTCTCTGTGCCTGGGAAGTACAAGTGTTCACATTGCTTCGCAGAATCGCGTTTGTGCAGAAAACACTAACACTTGTTCAGAAGGAAAGAAAGCACAGAGCCCCAGATTTTATGTTGCCCTGGAGAGCTTGCAGAGCACTGGGGAAAGGCAGGCAGAGAATTCCCTGCTAGCACCTTCTCTGTGCCTGGGAAGCACAAGTGTTCACATTGCTTCGCAGAATCGCGTTTGTGCAGAAAACACTAACACTTGTTCAGAAGGAAAGAAAGCACAGAGCCCCAGATTTTATGTTGCCCTGGAGAGCTTGCAGAGCACTGGGGAAAGGCAGGCAGAGAATTCCCTGCTAGCACCTTCTCTGTGCCTGGGAAGTACAAGTGTTCACATTGCTTCGCAGAATCGCGTTTGTGCAGAAAACACTAACACTTGTTCAGAAGGAAAGAAAGCCCAGAGCCCCAGATTTTATGTTGCCCTGGAGAGCTTGCAGAGCACTGGGGAAAGGCAGGCAGAGAATTCCCTGCTAGCACCTTCTCTGTGCCTGGGAAGCAAAAGTGTTCACATTGCTTCGCAGAATCGCGTTTGTGCAGAAAACACTAACACTTGTTCAGAAGGAAAGAAAGCACAGAGCCCCAGATTTTATGTTGCCCTGGAGAGCTTGCAGAGCACTGGGGAAAAGCAGGCAGAGAATTCCCTGCTAGCACCTTCTCTGTGCCTGGGAAGCAAAAGTGTTCACATTGCTTCGCAGAATCGCGTTTGTGCAGAAAACACTAACACTTGTTCAGAAGGAAAGAAAGCACAGAGCCCCAGATTTTATGTTGCCCTGGAGAGCTTGCAGAGCACTGGGGAAAGGCAGGCAGAGAATTCCCTGCTAGCACCTTCTCTGTGCCTGGGAAGCACAAGTGTTCACATTGCTTCGCAGAATCGCGTTTGTGCAGAAAACACTAACACTTGTTCAGAAGGAAAGAAAGCCCAGAGCCCCAGATTTTATGTTGCCCTGGAGAGCTTGCAGAGCACTGGGGAAAGGCAGGCAGAGAATTCCCTGCTAGCACCTTCTCTGTGCCTGGGAAGCAAAAGTGTTCACATTGCTTCGCAGAATCGCGTTTGTGCAGAAAACACTAACACTTGTTCAGAAGGAAAGAAAGCACAGAGCCCCAGATTTTATGTTGCCCTGGAGAGCTTGCAGAGCACTGGGGAAAGGCAGGCAGAGAATTCCCTGCTAGCACCTTCTCTGTGCCTGGGAAGCACAAGTGTTCACATTGCTTCGCAGAATCGCGTTTGTGCAGAAAACACTAACACTTGTTCAGAAGGAAAGAAAGCACAGAGCCCCAGATTTTATGTTGCCCTGGAGAGCTTGCAGAGCACTGGGGAAAGGCAGGCAGAGAATTCCCTGCTAGCACCTTCTCTGTGCCTGGGAAGTACAAGTGTTCACATTGCTTCTCAGAATCGCGTTTGTGCAGAAAACACTAACACTTGTTCAGAAGGAAAGAAAGCCCAGAGCCCCAGATTTTATGTTGCCCTGGAGAGCTTGCAGAGCACTGGGGAAAAGCAGGCAGAGAATTCCCTGCTAGCACCTTCTCTGTGCCTGGGAAGCAAAAGTGTTCACATTGCTTCGCAGAATCGCGTTTGTGCAGAAAACACTAACACTTGTTCAGAAGGAAAGAAAGCACAGAGCCCCAGATTTTATGTTGCCCTGGAGAGCTTGCAGAGCACTGGGGAAAGGCAGGCAGAGAATTCCCTGCTAGCACCTTCTCTGTGCCTGGGAAGCACAAGTGTTCACATTGCTTCGCAGAATCGCGTTTGTGCAGAAAACACTAACACTTGTTCAGAAGGAAAGAAAGCACAGAGCCCCAGATTTTATGTTGCCCTGGAGAGCTTGCAGAGCACTGGGGAAAGGCAGGCAGAGAATTCCCTGCTAGCACCTTCTCTGTGCCTGGGAAGTACAAGTGTTCACATTGCTTCGCAGAATCGCGTTTGTGCAGAAAACACTAACACTTGTTCAGAAGGAAAGAAAGCACAGAGCCCCACATTTTATGTTGCCCTGGAGAGCTTGCAGAGCACTGGGGAAAGGCAGGCAGAGAATTCCCTGCTAGCACCTTCTCTGTGCCTGGGAAGCAAAAGTGTTCCGATTGCTTCTCAGAATCGCGTTTGTGCAGAAAACACTAACACTTGTTCAGAAGGAAAGAAAGCCCAGAGCCCCAGATTTTATGTTGCCCTGGAGAGCTTGCAGAGCACTGGGGAAAAGCAGGCAGAGAATTCCCTGCTAGCACCTTCTCTGTGCCTGGGAAGCAAAAGTGTTCACATTGCTTCGCAGAATCGCGTTTGTGCAGAAAACACTAACACTTGTTCAGAAGGAAAGAAAGCACAGAGCCCCAGATTTTATGTTGCCCTGGAGAGCTTGCAGAGCACTGGGGAAAGGCAGGCAGAGAATTCCCTGCTAGCACCTTCTCTGTGCCTGGGAAGTACAAGTGTTCACATTGCTTCGCAGAATCGCGTTTGTGCAGAAAACACTAACACTTGTTCAGAAGGAAAGAAAGCACAGAGCCCCAGATTTTATGTTGCCCTGGAGAGCTTGCAGAGCACTGGGGAAAGGCAGGCAGAGAATTCCCTGCTAGCACCTTCTCTGTGCCTGGGAAGTACAAGTGTTCACATTGCTTCGCAGAATCGCGTTTGTGCAGAAAACACTAACACTTGTTCAGAAGGAAAGAAAGCACAGAGCCCCAGATTTTATGTTGCCCTGGAGAGCTTGCAGAGCACTGGGGAAAGGCAGGCAGAGAATTCCCTGCTAGCACCTTCTCTGTGCCTGGGAAGCACAAGTGTTCACATTGCTTCGCAGAATCGCGTTTGTGCAGAAAACACTAACACTTGTTCAGAAGGAAAGAAAGCACAGAGCCCCAGATTTTATGTTGCCCTGGAGAGCTTGCAGAGCACTGGGGAAAGGCAGGCAGAGAATTCCCTGCTAGCACCTTCTCTGTGCCTGGGAAGTACAAGTGTTCACATTGCTTCGCAGAATCGCGTTTGTGCAGAAAACACTAACACTTGTTCAGAAGGAAAGAAAGCACAGAGCCCCAGATTTTATGTTGCCCTGGAGAGATTGCAGAGCACTGGGGAAAAGCAGGCAGAGAATTCCCTGCTAGCACCTTCTCTGTGCCTGGGAAGCAAAAGTGTTCACATTGCTTCGCAGAATCGCGTTTGTGCAGAAAACACTAACACTTGTTCAGAAGGAAAGAAAGCACAGAGCCCCAGATTTTATGTTGCCCTGGAGAGCTTGCAGAGCACTGGGGAAAGGCAGGCAGAGAATTCCCTGCTAGCACCTTCTCTGTGCCTGGGAAGTACAAGTGTTCACATTGCTTCTCAGAATCGCGTTTGTGCAGAAAACACTAACACTTGTTCAGAAGGAAAGAAAGCCCAGAGCCCCAGATTTTATGTTGCCCTGGAGAGCTTGCAGAGCACTGGGGAAAAGCAGGCAGAGAATTCCCTGCTAGCACCTTCTCTGTGCCTGGGAAGCAAAAGTGTTCACATTGCTTCGCAGAATCGCGTTTGTGCAGAAAACACTAACACTTGTTCAGAAGGAAAGAAAGCACAGAGCCCCAGATTTTATGTTGCCCTGGAGAGCTTGCAGAGCACTGGGGAAAGGCAGGCAGAGAATTCCCTGCTAGCACCTTCTCTGTGCCTGGGAAGTACAAGTGTTCACATTGCTTCGCAGAATCGCGTTTGTGCAGAAAACACTAACACTTGTTCAGAAGGAAAGAAAGCACAGAGCCCCAGATTTTATGTTGCCCTGGAGAGCTTGCAGAGCACTGGGGAAAGGCAGGCAGAGAATTCCCTGCTAGCACCTTCTCTGTGCCTGGGAAGTACAAGTGTTCACATTGCTTCGCAGAATCGCGTTTGTGCAGAAAACACTAACACTTGTTCAGAAGGAAAGAAAGCACAGAGCCCCAGATTTTATGTTGCCCTGGAGAGATTGCAGAGCACTGGGGAAAGGCAGGCAGAGAATTCCCTGCTAGCACCTTCTCTGTGCCTGGGAAGCAAAAGTGTTCACATTGCTTCGCAGAATCGCGTTTGTGCAGAAAACACTAACACTTGTTCAGAAGGAAAGAAAGCACAGAGCCCCAGATTTTATGTTGCCCTGGAGAGCTTGCAGAGCACTGGGGAAAGGCAGGCAGAGAATTCCCTGCTAGCACCTTCTCTGTGCCTGGGAAGTACAAGTGTTCACATTGCTTCTCAGAATCGCGTTTGTGCAGAAAACACTAACACTTGTTCAGAAGGAAAGAAAGCCCAGAGCCCCAGATTTTATGTTGCCCTGGAGAGCTTGCAGAGCACTGGGGAAAAGCAGGCAGAGAATTCCCTGCTAGCACCTTCTCTGTGCCTGGGAAGCAAAAGTGTTCACATTGCTTCGCAGAATCGCGTTTGTGCAGAAAACACTAACACTTGTTCAGAAGGAAAGAAAGCACAGAGCCCCAGATTTTATGTTGCCCTGGAGAGCTTGCAGAGCACTGGGGAAAGGCAGGCAGAGAATTCCCTGCTAGCACCTTCTCTGTGCCTGGGAAGCACAAGTGTTCACATTGCTTCGCAGAATCGCGTTTGTGCAGAAAACACTAACACTTGTTCAGAAGGAAAGAAAGCACAGAGCCCCAGATTTTATGTTGCCCTGGAGAGCTTGCAGAGCACTGGGGAAAGGCAGGCAGAGAATTCCCTGCTAGCACCTTCTCTGTGCCTGGGAAGTACAAGTGTTCACATTGCTTCGCAGAATCGCGTTTGTGCAGAAAACACTAACACTTGTTCAGAAGGAAAGAAAGCACAGAGCCCCAGATTTTATGTTGCCCTGGAGAGATTGCAGAGCACTGGGGAAAAGCAGGCAGAGAATTCCCTGCTAGCACCTTCTCTGTGCCTGGGAAGCAAAAGTGTTCACATTGCTTCGCAGAATCGCGTTTGTGCAGAAAACACTAACACTTGTTCAGAAGGAAAGAAAGCACAGAGCCCCAGATTTTATGTTGCCCTGGAGAGCTTGCAGAGCACTGGGGAAAGGCAGGCAGAGAATTCCCTGCTAGCACCTTCTCTGTGCCTGGGAAGTACAAGTGTTCACATTGCTTCGCAGAATCGCGTTTGTGCAGAAAACACTAACACTTGTTCAGAAGGAAAGAAAGCACAGAGCCCCACATTTTATGTTGCCCTGGAGAGCTTGCAGAGCACTGGGGAAAGGCAGGCAGAGAATTCCCTGCTAGCACCTTCTCTGTGCCTGGGAAGCAAAAGTGTTCACATTGCTTCTCAGAATCGCGTTTGTGCAGAAAACACTAACACTTGTTCAGAAGGAAAGAAAGCCCAGAGCCCCAGATTTTATGTTGCCCTGGAGAGCTTGCAGAGCACTGGGGAAAAGCAGGCAGAGAATTCCCTGCTAGCACCTTCTCTGTGCCTGGGAAGCAAAAGTGTTCACATTGCTTCGCAGAATCGCGTTTGTGCAGAAAACACTAACACTTGTTCAGAAGGAAAGAAAGCACAGAGCCCCAGATTTTATGTTGCCCTGGAGAGCTTGCAGAGCACTGGGGAAAGGCAGGCAGAGAATTCCCTGCTAGCACCTTCTCTGTGCCTGGGAAGCAAAAGTGTTCACATTGCTTCGCAGAATCGCGTTTGTGCAGAAAACACTAACACTTGTTCAGAAGGAAAGAAAGCACAGAGCCCCAGATTTTATGTTGCCCTGGAGAGCTTGCAGAGCACTGGGGAAAGGCAGGCAGAGAATTCCCTGCTAGCACCTTCTCTGTGCCTGGGAAGCACAAGTGTTCACATTGCTTCGCAGAATCGCGTTCGTGCAGAAAACACTAACACTTGTTCAGAAGGAAAGAAAGCACAGAGCCCCAGATTTTATGTTGCCCTGGAGAGCTTGCAGAGCACTGGGGAAAGGCAGGCAGAGAATTCCCTGCTAGCACCTTCTCTGTGCCTGGGAAGCACAAGTGTTCACATTGCTTCGCAGAATCGCGTTTGTGCAGAAAACACTAACACTTGTTCAGAAGGAAAGAAAGCACAGAGCCCCAGATTTTATGTTGCCCTGGAGAGCTTGCAGAGCACTGGGGAAAGGCAGGCAGAGAATTCCCTGCTAGCACCTTCTCTGTGCCTGGGAAGTACAAGTGTTCACATTGCTTCTCAGAATCGCGTTTGTGCAGAAAACACTAACACTTGTTCAGAAGGAAAGAAAGCCCAGAGCCCCAGATTTTATGTTGCCCTGGAGAGCTTGCAGAGCACTGGGGAAAAGCAGGCAGAGAATTCCCTGCTAGCACCTTCTCTGTGCCTGGGAAGCAAAAGTGTTCACATTGCTTCGCAGAATCGCGTTTGTGCAGAAAACACTAACACTTGTTCAGAAGGAAAGAAAGCACAGAGCCCCAGATTTTATGTTGCCCTGGAGAGCTTGCAGAGCACTGGGGAAAGGCAGGCAGAGAATTCCCTGCTAGCACCTTCTCTGTGCCTGGGAAGTACAAGTGTTCACATTGCTTCGCAGAATCGCGTTTGTGCAGAAAACACTAACACTTGTTCAGAAGGAAAGAAAGCCCAGAGCCCCAGATTTTATGTTGCCCTGGAGAGCTTGCAGAGCACTGGGGAAAAGCAGGCAGAGAATTCCCTGCTAGCACCTTCTCTGTGCCTGGGAAGCAAAAGTGTTCACATTGCTTCGCAGAATCGCGTTTGTGCAGAAAACACTAACACTTGTTCAGAAGGAAAGAAAGCCCAGAGCCCCAGATTTTATGTTGCCCTGGAGAGCTTGCAGAGCACTGGGGAAAGGCAGGCAGAGAATTCCCTGCTAGCACCTTCTCTGTGCCTGGGAAGCAAAAGTGTTCCGATTGCTTCTCAGAATCGCGTTTGTGCAGAAAACACTAACACTTGTTCAGAAGGAAAGAAAGCCCAGAGCCCCAGATTTTATGTTGCCCTGGAGAGCTTGCAGAGCACTGGGGAAAAGCAGGCAGAGAATTCCCTGCTAGCACCTTCTCTGTGCCTGGGAAGCACAAGTGTTCACATTGCTTCGCAGAATCGCGTTTGTGCAGAAAACACTAACACTTGTTCAGAAGGAAAGAAAGCACAGAGCCCCAGATTTTATGTTGCCCTGGAGAGCTTGCAGAGCACTGGGGAAAGGCAGGCAGAGAATTCCCTGCTAGCACCTTCTCTGTGCCTGGGAAGCACAAGTGTTCACATTGCTTCGCAGAATCGCGTTTGTGCAGAAAACACTAACACTTGTTCAGAAGGAAAGAAAGCACAGAGCCCCAGATTTTATGTTGCCCTGGAGAGATTGCAGAGCACTGGGGAAAAGCAGGCAGAGAATTCCCTGCTAGCACCTTCTCTGTGCCTGGGAAGCAAAAGTGTTCACATTGCTTCGCAGAATCGCGTTTGTGCAGAAAACACTAACACTTGTTCAGAAGGAAAGAAAGCACAGAGCCCCACATTTTATGTTGCCCTGGAGAGCTTGCAGAGCACTGGGGAAAGGCAGGCAGAGAATTCCCTGCTAGCACCTTCTCTGTGCCTGGGAAGCAAAAGTGTTCACATTGCTTCGCAGAATCGCGTTTGTGCAGAAAACACTAACACTTGTTCAGAAGGAAAGAAAGCCCAGAGCCCCAGATTTTATGTTGCCCTGGAGAGCTTGCAGAGCACTGGGGAAAGGCAGGCAGAGAATTCCCTGCTAGCACCTTCTCTGTGCCTGGGAAGCAAAAGTGTTCCGATTGCTTCTCAGAATCGCGTTTGTGCAGAAAACACTAACACTTGTTCAGAAGGAAAGAAAGCCCAGAGCCCCAGATTTTATGTTGCCCTGGAGAGCTTGCAGAGCACTGGGGAAAAGCAGGCAGAGAATTCCCTGCTAGCACCTTCTCTGTGCCTGGGAAGCAAAAGTGTTCACATTGCTTCGCAGAATCGCGTTTGTGCAGAAAACACTAACACTTGTTCAGAAGGAAAGAAAGCACAGAGCCCCAGATTTTATGTTGCCCTGGAGAGCTTGCAGAGCACTGGGGAAAGGCAGGCAGAGAATTCCCTGCTAGCACCTTCTCTGTGCCTGGGAAGTACAAGTGTTCACATTGCTTCGCAGAATCGCGTTTGTGCAGAAAACACTAACACTTGTTCAGAAGGAAAGAAAGCACAGAGCCCCAGATTTTATGTTGCCCTGGAGAGCTTGCAGAGCACTGGGGAAAGGCAGGCAGAGAATTCCCTGCTAGCACCTTCTCTGTGCCTGGGAAGCACAAGTGTTCACATTGCTTCGCAGAATCGCGTTTGTGCAGAAAACACTAACACTTGTTCAGAAGGAAAGAAAGCACAGAGCCCCAGATTTTATGTTGCCCTGGAGAGCTTGCAGAGCACTGGGGAAAGGCAGGCAGAGAATTCCCTGCTAGCACCTTCTCTGTGCCTGGGAAGTACAAGTGTTCACATTGCTTCGCAGAATCGCGTTTGTGCAGAAAACACTAACACTTGTTCAGAAGGAAAGAAAGCACAGAGCCCCAGATTTTATGTTGCCCTGGAGAGATTGCAGAGCACTGGGGAAAAGCAGGCAGAGAATTCCCTGCTAGCACCTTCTCTGTGCCTGGGAAGCAAAAGTGTTCACATTGCTTCGCAGAATCGCGTTTGTGCAGAAAACACTAACACTTGTTCAGAAGGAAAGAAAGCACAGAGCCCCACATTTTATGTTGCCCTGGAGAGCTTGCAGAGCACTGGGGAAAGGCAGGCAGAGAATTCCCTGCTAGCACCTTCTCTGTGCCTGGGAAGCAAAAGTGTTCACATTGCTTCTCAGAATCGCATTTGTGCAGAAAACACTAACACTTGTTCAGAAGGAAAGAAAGCCCAGAGCCCCAGATTTTATGTTGCCCTGGAGAGCTTGCAGAGCACTGGGGAAAAGCAGGCAGAGAATTCCCTGCTAGCACCTTCTCTGTGCCTGGGAAGCAAAAGTGTTCACATTGCTTCGCAGAATCACGTTTGTGCAGAAAACACTAACACTTGTTCAGAAGGAAAGAAAGCACAGAGCCCCAGATTTTATGTTGCCCTGGAGAGCTTGCAGAGCACTGGGGAAAGGCAGGCAGAGAATTCCCTGCTAGCACCTTCTCTGTGCCTGGGAAGTACAAGTGTTCACATTGCTTCGCAGAATCGCGTTTGTGCAGAAAACACTAACACTTGTTCAGAAGGAAAGAAAGCACAGAGCCCCAGATTTTATGTTGCCCTGGAGAGCTTGCAGAGCACTGGGGAAAGGCAGGCAGAGAATTCCCTGCTAGCACCTTCTCTGTGCCTGGGAAGCACAAGTGTTCACATTGCTTCGCAGAATCGCGTTTGTGCAGAAAACACTAACACTTGTTCAGAAGGAAAGAAAGCACAGAGCCCCAGATTTTATGTTGCCCTGGAGAGCTTGCAGAGCACTGGGGAAAGGCAGGCAGAGAATTCCCTGCTAGCACCTTCTCTGTGCCTGGGAAGCAAAAGTGTTCCGATTGCTTCTCAGAATCGCGTTTGTGCAGAAAACACTAACACTTGTTCAGAAGGAAAGAAAGCCCAGAGCCCCAGATTTTATGTTGCCCTGGAGAGCTTGCAGAGCACTGGGGAAAAGCAGGCAGAGAATTCCCTGCTAGCACCTTCTCTGTGCCTGGGAAGCAAAAGTGTTCACATTGCTTCGCAGAATCGCGTTTGTGCAGAAAACACTAACACTTGTTCAGAAGGAAAGAAAGCACAGAGCCCCAGATTTTATGTTGCCCTGGAGAGCTTGCAGAGCACTGGGGAAAGGCAGGCAGAGAATTCCCTGCTAGCACCTTCTCTGTGCCTGGGAAGCAAAAGTGTTCACATTGCTTCGCAGAATCGCGTTTGTGCAGAAAACACTAACACTTGTTCAGAAGGAAAGAAAGCACAGAGCCCCAGATTTTATGTTGCCCTGGAGAGCTTGCAGAGCACTGGGGAAAGGCAGGCAGAGAATTCCCTGCTAGCACCTTCTCTGTGCCTGGGAAGCACAAGTGTTCACATTGCTTCGCAGAATCGCGTTTGTGCAGAAAACACTAACACTTGTTCAGAAGGAAAGAAAGCACAGAGCCCCAGATTTTATGTTGCCCTGGAGAGCTTGCAGAGCACTGGGGAAAGGCAGGCAGAGAATTCCCTGCTAGCACCTTCTCTGTGCCTGGGAAGCACAAGTGTTCACATTGCTTCGCAGAATCGCGTTTGTGCAGAAAACACTAACACTTGTTCAGAAGGAAAGAAAGCACAGAGCCCCAGATTTTATGTTGCCCTGGAGAGCTTGCAGAGCACTGGGGAAAGGCAGGCAGAGAATTCCCTGCTAGCACCTTCTCTGTGCCTGGGAAGTACAAGTGTTCACATTGCTTCTCAGAATCGCGTTTGTGCAGAAAACACTAACACTTGTTCAGAAGGAAAGAAAGCCCAGAGCCCCAGATTTTATGTTGCCCTGGAGAGCTTGCAGAGCACTGGGGAAAAGCAGGCAGAGAATTCCCTGCTAGCACCTTCTCTGTGCCTGGGAAGCAAAAGTGTTCACATTGCTTCGCAGAATCGCGTTTGTGCAGAAAACACTAACACTTGTTCAGAAGGAAAGAAAGCCCAGAGCCCCAGATTTTATGTTGCCCTGGAGAGCTTGCAGAGCACTGGGGAAAGGCAGGCAGAGAATTCCCTGCTAGCACCTTCTCTGTGCCTGGGAAGCAAAAGTGTTCCGATTGCTTCTCAGAATCGCGTTTGTGCAGAAAACACTAACACTTGTTCAGAAGGAAAGAAAGCCCAGAGCCCCAGATTTTATGTTGCCCTGGAGAGCTTGCAGAGCACTGGGGAAAAGCAGGCAGAGAATTCCCTGCTAGCACCTTCTCTGTGCCTGGGAAGCACAAGTGTTCACATTGCTTCGCAGAATCGCGTTTGTGCAGAAAACACTAACACTTGTTCAGAAGGAAAGAAAGCCCAGAGCCCCAGATTTTATGTTGCCCTGGAGAGCTTGCAGAGCACTGGGGAAAAGCAGGCAGAGAATTCCCTGCTAGCACCTTCTCTGTGCCTGGGAAGCAAAAGTGTTCACATTGCTTCGCAGAATCGCGTTTGTGCAGAAAACACTAACACTTGTTCAGAAGGAAAGAAAGCACAGAGCCCCAGATTTTATGTTGCCCTGGAGAGCTTGCAGAGCACTGGGGAAAGGCAGGCAGAGAATTCCCTGCTAGCACCTTCTCTGTGCCTGGGAAGTACAAGTGTTCACATTGCTTCGCAGAATCGCGTTTGTGCAGAAAACACTAACACTTGTTCAGAAGGAAAGAAAGCACAGAGCCCCAGATTTTATGTTGCCCTGGAGAGCTTGCAGAGCACTGGGGAAAGGCAGGCAGAGAATTCCCTGCTAGCACCTTCTCTGTGCCTGGGAAGCACAAGTGTTCACATTGCTTCGCAGAATCGCGTTTGTGCAGAAAACACTAACACTTGTTCAGAAGGAAAGAAAGCACAGAGCCCCAGATTTTATGTTGCCCTGGAGAGCTTGCAGAGCACTGGGGAAAGGCAGGCAGAGAATTCCCTGCTAGCACCTTCTCTGTGCCTGGGAAGCAAAAGTGTTCCGATTGCTTCTCAGAATCGCGTTTGTGCAGAAAACACTAACACTTGTTCAGAAGGAAAGAAAGCCCAGAGCCCCAGATTTTATGTTGCCCTGGAGAGCTTGCAGAGCACTGGGGAAAAGCAGGCAGAGAATTCCCTGCTAGCACCTTCTCTGTGCCTGGGAAGCAAAAGTGTTCACATTGCTTCGCAGAATCGCGTTTGTGCAGAAAACACTAACACTTGTTCAGAAGGAAAGAAAGCACAGAGCCCCAGATTTTATGTTGCCCTGGAGAGCTTGCAGAGCACTGGGGAAAGGCAGGCAGAGAATTCCCTGCTAGCACCTTCTCTGTGCCTGGGAAGCAAAAGTGTTCACATTGCTTCGCAGAATCGCGTTTGTGCAGAAAACACTAACACTTGTTCAGAAGGAAAGAAAGCACAGAGCCCCAGATTTTATGTTGCCCTGGAGAGCTTGCAGAGCACTGGGGAAAGGCAGGCAGAGAATTCCCTGCTAGCACCTTCTCTGTGCCTGGGAAGCACAAGTGTTCACATTGCTTCGCAGAATCGCGTTTGTGCAGAAAACACTAACACTTGTTCAGAAGGAAAGAAAGCACAGAGCCCCAGATTTTATGTTGCCCTGGAGAGCTTGCAGAGCACTGGGGAAAGGCAGGCAGAGAATTCCCTGCTAGCACCTTCTCTGTGCCTGGGAAGCACAAGTGTTCACATTGCTTCGCAGAATCGCGTTTGTGCAGAAAACACTAACACTTGTTCAGAAGGAAAGAAAGCACAGAGCCCCAGATTTTATGTTGCCCTGGAGAGCTTGCAGAGCACTGGGGAAAGGCAGGCAGAGAATTCCCTGCTAGCACCTTCTCTGTGCCTGGGAAGTACAAGTGTTCACATTGCTTCTCAGAATCGCGTTTGTGCAGAAAACACTAACACTTGTTCAGAAGGAAAGAAAGCCCAGAGCCCCAGATTTTATGTTGCCCTGGAGAGCTTGCAGAGCACTGGGGAAAAGCAGGCAGAGAATTCCCTGCTAGCACCTTCTCTGTGCCTGGGAAGCAAAAGTGTTCACATTGCTTCGCAGAATCGCGTTTGTGCAGAAAACACTAACACTTGTTCAGAAGGAAAGAAAGCCCAGAGCCCCAGATTTTATGTTGCCCTGGAGAGCTTGCAGAGCACTGGGGAAAGGCAGGCAGAGAATTCCCTGCTAGCACCTTCTCTGTGCCTGGGAAGCAAAAGTGTTCCGATTGCTTCTCAGAATCGCGTTTGTGCAGAAAACACTAACACTTGTTCAGAAGGAAAGAAAGCCCAGAGCCCCAGATTTTATGTTGCCCTGGAGAGCTTGCAAAGCACTGGGGAAAAGCAGGCAGAGAATTCCCTGCTAGCACCTTCTCTGTGCCTGGGAAGCACAAGTGTTCACATTGCTTCGCAGAATCGCGTTTGTGCAGAAAACACTAACACTTGTTCAGAAGGAAAGAAAGCACAGAGCCCCAGATTTTATGTTGCCCTGGAGAGCTTGCAGAGCACTGGGGAAAGGCAGGCAGAGAATTCCCTGCTAGCACCTTCTCTGTGCCTGGGAAGCACAAGTGTTCACATTGCTTCGCAGAATCGCGTTTGTGCAGAAAACACTAACACTTGTTCAGAAGGAAAGAAAGCACAGAGCCCCAGATTTTATGTTGCCCTGGAGAGATTGCAGAGCACTGGGGAAAAGCAGGCAGAGAATTCCCTGCTAGCACCTTCTCTGTGCCTGGGAAGTACAAGTGTTCACATTGCTTCGCAGAATCGCGTTTGTGCAGAAAACACTAACACTTGTTCAGAAGGAAAGAAAGCACAGAGCCCCACATTTTATGTTGCCCTGGAGAGCTTGCAGAGCACTGGGGAAAGGCAGGCAGAGAATTCCCTGCTAGCACCTTCTCTGTGCCTGGGAAGCAAAAGTGTTCACATTGCTTCGCAGAATCGCGTTTGTGCAGAAAACACTAACACTTGTTCAGAAGGAAAGAAAGCACAGAGCCCCAGATTTTATGTTGCCCTGGAGAGCTTGCAGAGCACTGGGGAAAGGCAGGCAGAGAATTCCCTGCTAGCACCTTCTCTGTGCCTGGGAAGCACAAGTGTTCACATTGCTTCGCAGAATCGCGTTTGTGCAGAAAACACTAACACTTGTTCAGAAGGAAAGAAAGCACAGAGCCCCAGATTTTATGTTGCCCTGGAGAGCTTGCAGAGCACTGGGGAAAGGCAGGCAGAGAATTCCCTGCTAGCACCTTCTCTGTGCCTGGGAAGCACAAGTGTTCACATTGCTTCGCAGAATCGCGTTTGTGCAGAAAACACTAACACTTGTTCAGAAGGAAAGAAAGCCCAGAGCCCCAGATTTTATGTTGCCCTGGAGAGCTTGCAGAGCACTGGGGAAAGGCAGGCAGAGAATTCCCTGCTAGCACCTTCTCTGTGCCTGGGAAGTACAAGTGTTCACATTGCTTCGCAGAATCGCGTTTGTGCAGAAAACACTAACACTTGTTCAGAAGGAAAGAAAGCACAGAGCCCCAGATTTTATGTTGCCCTGGAGAGATTGCAGAGCACTGGGGAAAAGCAGGCAGAGAATTCCCTGCTAGCACCTTCTCTGTGCCTGGGAAGCAAAAGTGTTCACATTGCTTCGCAGAATCGCGTTTGTGCAGAAAACACTAACACTTGTTCAGAAGGAAAGAAAGCACAGAGCCCCAGATTTTATGTTGCCCTGGAGAGCTTGCAGAGCACTGGGGAAAGGCAGGCAGAGAATTCCCTGCTAGCACCTTCTCTGTGCCTGGGAAGCAAAAGTGTTCACATTGCTTCTCAGAATCGCGTTTGTGCAGAAAACACTAACACTTGTTCAGAAGGAAAGAAAGCCCAGAGCCCCAGATTTTATGTTGCCCTGGAGAGCTTGCAGAGCACTGGGGAAAAGCAGGCAGAGAATTCCCTGCTAGCACCTTCTCTGTGCCTGGGAAGCAAAAGTGTTCACATTGCTTCGCAGAATCGCGTTTGTGCAGAAAACACTAACACTTGTTCAGAAGGAAAGAAAGCACAGAGCCCCAGATTTTATGTTGCCCTGGAGAGCTTGCAGAGCACTGGGGAAAGGCAGGCAGAGAATTCCCTGCTAGCACCTTCTCTGTGCCTGGGAAGTACAAGTGTTCACATTGCTTCGCAGAATCGCGTTTGTGCAGAAAACACTAACACTTGTTCAGAAGGAAAGAAAGCACAGAGCCCCAGATTTTATGTTGCCCTGGAGAGCTTGCAGAGCACTGGGGAAAGGCAGGCAGAGAATTCCCTGCTAGCACCTTCTCTGTGCCTGGGAAGCACAAGTGTTCACATTGCTTCGCAGAATCGCGTTTGTGCAGAAAACACTAACACTTGTTCAGAAGGAAAGAAAGCACAGAGCCCCAGATTTTATGTTGCCCTGGAGAGCTTGCAGAGCACTGGGGAAAGGCAGGCAGAGAATTCCCTGCTAGCACCTTCTCTGTGCCTGGGAAGCACAAGTGTTCACATTGCTTCGCAGAATCGCGTTTGTGCAGAAAACACTAACACTTGTTCAGAAGGAAAGAAAGCCCAGAGCCCCAGATTTTATGTTGCCCTGGAGAGCTTGCAGAGCACTGGGGAAAAGCAGGCAGAGAATTCCCTGCTAGCACCTTCTCTGTGCCTGGGAAGCAAAAGTGTTCACATTGCTTCGCAGAATCGCGTTTGTGCAGAAAACACTAACACTTGTTCAGAAGGAAAGAAAGCACAGAGCCCCAGATTTTATGTTGCCCTGGAGAGCTTGCAGAGCACTGGGGAAAGGCAGGCAGAGAATTCCCTGCTAGCACCTTCTCTGTGCCTGGGAAGTACAAGTGTTCACATTGCTTCTCAGAATCGCGTTTGTGCAGAAAACACTAACACTTGTTCAGAAGGAAAGAAAGCCCAGAGCCCCAGATTTTATGTTGCCCTGGAGAGCTTGCAGAGCACTGGGGAAAAGCAGGCAGAGAATTCCCTGCTAGCACCTTCTCTGTGCCTGGGAAGCAAAAGTGTTCACATTGCTTCGCAGAATCGCGTTTGTGCAGAAAACACTAACACTTGTTCAGAAGGAAAGAAAGCACAGAGCCCCAGATTTTATGTTGCCCTGGAGAGCTTGCAGAGCACTGGGGAAAGGCAGGCAGAGAATTCCCTGCTAGCACCTTCTCTGTGCCTGGGAAGCACAAGTGTTCACATTGCTTCGCAGAATCGCGTTTGTGCAGAAAACACTAACACTTGTTCAGAAGGAAAGAAAGCCCAGAGCCCCAGATTTTATGTTGCCCTGGAGAGCTTGCAGAGCACTGGGGAAAGGCAGGCAGAGAATTCCCTGCTAGCACCTTCTCTGTGCCTGGGAAGTACAAGTGTTCACATTGCTTCGCAGAATCGCGTTTGTGCAGAAAACACTAACACTTGTCCAGAAGGAAAGAAAGCACAGAGCCCCAGATTTTATGTTGCCCTGGAGAGCTTGCAGAGCACTGGGGAAAGGCAGGCAGAGAATTCCCTGCTAGCACCTTCTCTGTGCCTGGGAAGCAAAAGTGTTCCGATTGCTTCTCAGAATCGCGTTTGTGCAGAAAACACTAACACTTGTTCAGAAGGAAAGAAAGCCCAGAGCCCCAGATTTTATGTTGCCCTGGAGAGCTTGCAGAGCACTGGGGAAAAGCAGGCAGAGAATTCCCTGCTAGCACCTTCTCTGTGCCTGGGAAGCAAAAGTGTTCACATTGCTTCGCAGAATCGCGTTTGTGCAGAAAACACTAACACTTGTTCAGAAGGAAAGAAAGCACAGAGCCCCAGATTTTATGTTGCCCTGGAGAGCTTGCAGAGCACTGGGGAAAGGCAGGCAGAGAATTCCCTGCTAGCACCTTCTCTGTGCCTGGGAAGTACAAGTGTTCACATTGCTTCGCAGAATCGCGTTTGTGCAGAAAACACTAACACTTGTTCAGAAGGAAAGAAAGCACAGAGCCCCAGATTTTATGTTGCCCTGGAGAGCTTGCAGAGCACTGGGGAAAGGCAGGCAGAGAATTCCCTGCTAGCACCTTCTCTGTGCCTGGGAAGCACAAGTGTTCACATTGCTTCGCAGAATCGCGTTTGTTCAGAAAACACTAACACTTGTTCAGAAGGAAAGAAAGCACAGAGCCCCAGATTTTATGTTGCCCTGGAGAGCTTGCAGAGCACTGGGGAAAGGCAGGCAGAGAATTCCCTGCTAGCACCTTCTCTGTGCCTGGGAAGTACAAGTGTTCACATTGCTTCGCAGAATCGCGTTTGTGCAGAAAACACTAACACTTGTTCAGAAGGAAAGAAAGCACAGAGCCCCAGATTTTATGTTGCCCTGGAGAGCTTGCAGAGCACTGGGGAAAGGCAGGCAGAGAATTCCCTGCTAGCACCTTCTCTGTGCCTGGGAAGCAAAAGTGTTCACATCGCTTCGCAGAATCGCGTTTGTGCAGAAAACACTAACACTTGTTCAGAAGGAAAGAAAGCACAGAGCCCCACATTTTATGTTGCCCTGGAGAGCTTGCAGAGCACTGGGGAAAGGCAGGCAGAGAATTCCCTGCTAGCACCTTCTCTGTGCCTGGGAAGCAAAAGTGTTCACATTGCTTCGCAGAATCGTGTTTGTGCAGAAAACACTAACACTTGTTCAGAAGGAAAGAAAGCACAGAGCCCCAGATTTTATGTTGCCCTGGAGAGCTTGCAGAGCACTGGGGAAAGGCAGGCAGAGAATTCCCTGCTAGCACCTTCTCTGTGCCTGGGAAGCAAAAGTGTTCACATTGCTTCGCAGAATCGCGTTTGTGCAGAAAACACTAACACTTGTTCAGAAGGAAAGAAAGCACAGAGCCCCAGATTTTATGTTGCCCTGGAGAGCTTGCAGAGCACTGGGGAAAAGCAGGCAGAGAATTCCCTGCTAGCACCTTCTCTGTGCCTGGGAAGCACAAGTGTTCACATTGCTTCGCAGAATCGCGTTTGTGCAGAAAACACTAACACTTGTTCAGAAGGAAAGAAAGCACAGAGCCCCAGATTTTATGTTGCCCTGGAGAGCTTGCAGAGCACTGGGGAAAGGCAGGCAGAGAATTCCCTGCTAGCACCTTCTCTGTGCCTGGGAAGTACAAGTGTTCACATTGCTTCGCAGAATCGCGTTTGTGCAGAAAACACTAACACTTGTTCAGAAGGAAAGAAAGCACAGAGCCCCAGATTTTATGTTGCCCTGGAGAGCTTGCAGAGCACTGGGGAAAGCAGGCAGAGAATTCCCTGCTAGCACCTTCTCTGTGCCTGGGAAGCACAAGTGTTCACATTGCTTCGCAGAATCGCGTTTGTGCAGAAAACACTAACACTTGTTCAGAAGGAAAGAAAGCACAGAGCCCCAGATTTTATGTTGCCCTGGAGAGCTTGCAGAGCACTGGGAAAGGCAGGCAGAGAATTCCCTGCTAGCACCTTCTCTGTGCCTGGGAAGTACAAGTGTTCACATTGCTTCGCAGAATCGCGTTTGTGCAGAAAACACTAACACTTGTTCAGAAGGAAAGAAAGCACAGAGCCCCAGATTTTATGTTGCCCTGGAGAGCTTGCAGAGCACTGGGGAAAGGCAGGCAGAGAATTCCCTGCTAGCACCTTCTCTGTGCCTGGGAAGCACAAGTGTTCACATTGCTTCGCAGAATCGCGTTTGTGCAGAAAACACTAACACTTGTTCAGAAGGAAAGAAAGCACAGAGCCCCAGATTTTATGTTGCCCTGGAGAGCTTGCAGAGCACTGGGGAAAGGCAGGCAGAGAATTCCCTGCTAGCACCTTCTCTGTGCCTGGGAAGTACAAGTGTTCACATTGCTTCGCAGAATCGCGTTTGTGCAGAAAACACTAACACTTGTTCAGAAGGAAAGAAAGCACAGAGCCCCAGATTTTATGTTGCCCTGGAGAGCTTGCAGAGCACTGGGGAAAGCAGGCAGAGAATTCCCTGCTAGCACCTTCTCTGTGCCTGGGAAGTACAAGTGTTCACATTGCTTCGCAGAATCGCGTTTGTGCAGAAAACACTAACACTTGTTCAGAAGGAAAGAAAGCACAGAGCCCCAGATTTTATGTTGCCCTGGAGAGCTTGCAGAGCACTGGGGAAAGGCAGGCAGAGAATTCCCTGCTAGCACCTTCTCTGTGCCTGGGAAGCAAAAGTGTTCACATTGCTTCTCAGAATCGCGTTTGTGCAGAAAACACTAACACTTGTTCAGAAGGAAAGAAAGCACAGAGCCCCAGATTTTATGTTGCCCTGGAGAGCTTGCAGAGCACTGGGAAAGGCAGGCAGAGAATTCCCTGCTAGCACCTTCTCTGTGCCTGGGAAGCAAAAGTGTTCCGATTGCTTCTCAGAATCGCGTTTGTGCAGAAAACACTAACACTTGTTCAGAAGGAAAGAAAGCCCAGAGCCCCAGATTTTATGTTGCCCTGGAGAGCTTGCAGAGCACTGGGGAAAAGCAGGCAGAGAATTCCCTGCTAGCACCTTCTCTGTGCCTGGGAAGCAAAAGTGTTCACATTGCTTCGCAGAATCGCGTTTGTGCAGAAAACACTAACACTTGTTCAGAAGGAAAGAAAGCACAGAGCCCCAGATTTGATGTTGCCCTGG
>JASWHU010000772.1:0-25392 GCA_030819815.1 Strix occidentalis | reverse complement strand
AGAAGGTGCTAGCAGGGAATTCTCTGCCTGCTTTTCCCCAGTGCTCTGCAAGCTCTCCAGGGCAACATAAAATCTGGGGCTCTGTGCTTTCTTTCCTTCTGAACAAGTGTTAGTGTTTTCTGCACAAACGCGATTCTGCGAAGCAATGTGAACACTTCTCCTTCCCAGGCACAGAGAAGGTGCTAGCAGGGAATTCTCTGCCTGCTTTTCCCCAGTGCTCTGCAAGCTCTCCAGGGCAACATAAAATCTGGGGCTCTGTGCTTTCTTTCCTTCTGAACAAGTGTTAGTGTTTTCCTGCACAAACGCGATTCTGCGAAGCAATGTGAACACTTTTGCTTCCCAGGCACAGAGAAGGTGCTAGCAGGGAATTCTCTGCCTGCTTTTCCCCAGTGCTCTGCAAGCTCTCCAGGGCAACATAAAATCTGGGGCTCTGTGCTTTCTTTCCTTCTGAACAAGTGTTAGTGTTTTCCTGCACAAACGCGATTCTGCGAAGCAATGTGAACACTTTTGCTTCCCAGGCACAGAGAAGGTGCTAGCAGGGAATTCTCTGCCTGCTTTTCCCCAGTGCTCTGCAAGCTCTCCAGGGCAACATAAAATCTGGGGCTCTGTGCTTTCTTTCCTTCTGAACAAGTGTTAGTGTTTTCTGCACAAACGCGATTCTGCGAAGCAATGTGAACACTTTTGCTTCCCAGGCACAGAGAAGGTGCTAGCAGGGAATTCTCTGCCTGCCTTTCCCCAGTGCTCTGCAAGCTCTCCAGGGCAACATAAAATCTGGGGCTCTGTGCTTTCTTTCCTTCTGAACAAGTGTTAGTGTTTTCTGCACAAACGCGATTCTGCGAAGCAATGTGAACACTTTTGCTTCCCAGGCACAGAGAAGGTGCTAGCAGGGAATTCTCTGCCTGCCTTTCCCCAGTGCTCTGCAAGCTCTCCAGGGCAACATAAAATGCTGGGGCTCTGTGCTTTCTTTCCTTCTGAACAAGTGTTAGTGTTTTCTGCACAAACGCGATTCTGCGAAGCAATGTGAACACTTTTGCTTCCCAGGCACAGAGAAGGTGCTAGCAGGGAATTCTCTGCCTGCTTTTCCCCAGTGCTCTGCAAGCTCTCCAGGGCAACATAAAATCTGGGGCTCTGTGCTTTCTTTCCTTCTGAACAAGTGTTAGTGTTTTCTGCACAAACGCGATTCTGCGAAGCAATGTGAACACTTTTGCTTCCCAGGCACAGAGAAGGTGCTAGCAGGGAATTCTCTGCCTGCTTTTCCCCAGTGCTCTGCAAGCTCTCCAGGGCAACATAAAATCTGGGGCTCTGTACTTTCTTTCCTTCTGAACAAGTGTTAGTGTTTTCTGCACAAACGCGATTCTGCGAAGCAATGTGAACACTTTTGCTTCCCAGGCACAGAGAAGGTGCTAGCAGGGAATTCTCTGCCTGCTTTTCCCCAGTGCTCTGCAAGCTCTCCAGGGCAACATAAAATCTGGGGCTCTGTGCTTTCTTTCCTTCTGAACAACTGTTAGTGTTTTCTGCACAAACGCGATTCTGCGAAGCAATGTGAACACTTTTGCTTCCCAGGCACAGAGAAGGTGCTAGCAGGGAATTCTCTGCCTGCCTTTCCCCAGTGCTCTGCAAGCTCTCCAGGGCAACATAAAATCTGGGGCTCTGTGCTTTCTTTCCTTCTGAACAAGTGTTAGTGTTTTCTGCACAAACGCGATTCTGCGAAGCAATGTGAACACTTTTGCTTCCCAGGCACAGAGAAGGTGCTAGCAGGGAATTCTCTGCCTGCCTTTCCCCAGTGCTCTGCAAGCTCTCCAGGGCAACATAAAATCTGGGGCTCTGTGCTTTCTTTCCTTCTGAACAAGTGTTAGTGTTTTCTGCACAAACGCGATTCTGCGAAGCAATGTGAACACTTTTGCTTCCCAGGCACAGAGAAGGTGCTAGCAGGGAATTCTCTGCCTGCTTTTCCCCAGTGCTCTGCAAGCTCTCCAGGGCAACCTAAAATCTGGGGCTCTGTGCTTTCTTTCCTTCTGAACAAGTGTTAGTGTTTTCTGCACAAACGCGATTCTGCGAAGCAATGTGAACACTTTTGCTTCCCAGGCACAGAGAAGGTGCTAGCAGGGAATTCTCTGCCTGCTTTTCCCCAGTGCTCTGCAAGCTCTCCAGGGCAACCTAAAATCTGGGGCTCTGTGCTTTCTTTCCTTCTGAACAAGTGTTAGTGTTTTCTGCACAAACGCGATTCTGCGAAGCAATGTGAACACTTTTGCTTCCCAGGCACAGAGAAGGTGCTAGCAGGGAATTCTCTGCCTGCTTTTCCCCAGTGCTCTGCAAGCTCTCCAGGGCAACATAAAATCTGGGGCTCTGTGCTTTCTTTCCTTCTGAACAAGTGTTAGTGTTTTCTGCACAAACGCGATTCTGCGAAGCAATGTGAACACTTTTGCTTCCCAGGCACAGAGAAGGTGCTAGCAGGGAATTCTCTGCCTGCTTTCCCAAGTGCTCTGCAAGCTCTCCAGGGCAACATAAAATCTGGGGCTCTGTGCTTTCTTTCCTTCTGAACAAGTGTTAGTGTTTTCTGCACAAACGCGATTCTGCGAAGCAATGTGAACACTTTTGCTTCCCAGGCACAGAGAAGGTGCTAGCAGGGAATTCTCTGCCTGCTTTTCCCCAGTGCTCTGCAAGCTCTCCAGGGCAACATAAAATCTGGGGCTCTGTGCTTTCTTTCCTTCTGAACAACTGTTAGTGTTTTCTGCACAAACGCGATTCTGCGAAGCAATGTGAACACTTTTGCTTCCCAGGCACAGAGAAGGTGCTAGCAGGGAATTCTCTGCCTGCCTATCCCCAGTGCTCTGCAAGCTCTCCAGGGCAACATCAAATCTGGGGCTCTGGGCTTTCTTTCCTTCTGAACAAGTGTTAGTGTTTTCTGCACAAACGCGATTCTGCGAAGCAATGTGAACACTTTTGCTTCCCAGGCACAGAGAAGGTGCTAGCAGGGAATTCTCTGCCTGCCTTTCCCCAGTGCTCTGCAAGCTCTCCAGGGCAACATAAAATCTGGGGCTCTGTGCTTTCTTTCCTTCTGAACAAGTGTCAGTGTTTTCTGCACAAACGCGATTCTGCGAAGCAATGTGAACACTTTTGCTTCCCAGGCACAGAGAAGGTGCTAGCAGGGAATTCTCTGCCTGCCTTTCCCCAGTGCTCTGCAAGCTCTCCAGGGCAACATAAAATCTGGGGCTCTGTGCTTTCTTTCCTTCTGAACAACTGTTAGTGTTTTCTGCACAAACGCGATTCTGCGAAGCAATGTGAACACTTTTGCTTCCCAGGCACAGAGAAGGTGCTAGCAGGGAATTCTCTGCCTGCTTTTCCCCAGTGCTCTGCAAGCTCTCCAGGGCAACCTAAAATCTGGGGCTCTGTGCTTTCTTTCCTTCTGAACAAGTGTTAGTGTTTTCTGCACAAACGCGATTCTGCGAAGCAATGTGAACACTTTTGCTTCCCAGGCACAGAGAAGGTGCTAGCAGGGAATTCTCTGCCTGCCTTTCCCCAGTGCTCTGCAAGCTCTCCAGGGCAACATAAAATCTGGGGCTCTGTGCTTTCTTTCCTTCTGAACAGGTGTCAGTGTTTTCTGCACAAACGCGATTCTGCGAAGCAATGTGAACACTTTTGCTTCCCAGGCACAGAGAAGGTGCTAGCAGGGAATTCTCTGCCTGCTTTTCCCCAGTGCTCTGCAAGCTCTCCAGGGCAACATAAAATCTGGGGCTCTGTGCTTTCTTTCCTTCTGAACAAGTGTTAGTGTTTTCTGCACAAACGCGATTCTGCGAAGCAATGTGAACACTTTTGCTTCCCAGGCACAGAGAATGTGCTAGCAGGGAATTCTCTGCCTGCCTTTCCCCAGTGCTCTGCAAGCTCTCCAGGGCAACCTAAAATCTGGGGCTCTGTGCTTTCTTTCCTTCTGAACAAGTGTTAGTGTTTTCTGCACAAACGCGATTCTGCGAAGCAATGTGAACACTTTTGCTTCCCAGGCACAGAGAAGGTGCTAGCAGGGAATTCTCTGCCTGCCTTTCCCCAGTGCTCTGCAAGCTCTCCAGGGCAACATAAAATCTGGGGCTCTGTGCTTTCTTTCCTTCTGAACAAGTGTCAGTGTTTTCTGCACAAACGCGATTCTGCGAAGCAATGTGAACACTTTTGCTTCCCAGGCACAGAGAAGGTGCTAGCAGGGAATTCTCTGCCTGCCTTTCCCCAGTGCTCTGCAAGCTCTCCAGGGCAACATAAAATCTGGGGCTCTGTGCTTTCTTTCCTTCTGAACAAGTGTTAGTGTTTTCTGCACAAACGCGATTCTGCGAAGCAATGTGAACACTTTTGCTTCCCAGGCACAGAGAAGGTGCTAGCAGGGAATTCTCTGCCTGCCTTTCCCCAGTGCTCTGCAAGCTCTCCAGGGCAACATAAAATCTGGGGCTCTGTGCTTTCTTTCCTTCTGAACAAGTGTTAGTGTTTTCTGCACAAACGCGATTCTGCGAAGCAATGTGAACACTTTTGCTTCCCAGGCACAGAGAAGGTGCTAGCAGGGAATTCTCTGCCTGCCTTTCCCCAGTGCTCTGCAAGCTCTCCAGGGCAACATAAAATCTGGGGCTCTGTGCTTTCTTTCCTTCTGAACAAGTGTTAGTGTTTTCTGCACAAACGCGATTCTGCGAAGCAATGTGAACACTTTTGCTTCCCAGGCACAGAGAAGGTGCTAGCAGGGAATTCTCTGCCTGCCTTTCCCCAGTGCTCTGCAAGCTCTCCAGGGCAACCTAAAATCTGGGGCTCTGTGCTTTCTTTCCTTCTGAACAAGTGTTAGTGTTTTCTGCACAAACGCGATTCTGCGAAGCAATGTGAACACTTTTGCTTCCCAGGCACAGAGAAGGTGCTAGCAGGGAATTCTCTGCCTGCCTTTCCCCAGTGCTCTGCAAGCTCTCCAGGGCAACATAAAATCTGGGGCTCTGTGCTTTCTTTCCTTCTGAACAAGTGTTAGTGTTTTCTGCACAAACGCGATTCTGCGAAGCAATGTGAACACTTTTGCTTCCCAGGCACAGAGAAGGTGCTAGCAGGGAATTCTCTGCCTGCTTTTCCCCAGTGCTCTGCAAGCTCTCCAGGGCAACCTAAAATCTGGGGCTCTGTGCTTTCTTTCCTTCTGAACAAGTGTTAGTGTTTTCTGCACAAACGCGATTCTGCGAAGCAATGTGAACACTTTTGCTTCCCAGGCACAGAGAAGGTGCTAGCAGGGAATTCTCTGCCTGCTTTTCCCCAGTGCTCTGCAAGCTCTCCAGGGCAACCTAAAATCTGGGGCTCTGTGCTTTCTTTCCTTCTGAACAAGTGTTAGTGTTTTCTGCACAAACGCGATTCTGCGAAGCAATGTGAACACTTTTGCTTCCCAGGCACAGAGAAGGTGCTAGCAGGGAATTCTCTGCCTGCTTTTCCCCAGTGCTCTGCAAGCTCTCCAGGGCAACATAAAATCTGGGGCTCTGTGCTTTCTTTCCTTCTGAACAAGTGTTAGTGTTTTCTGCACAAACGCGATTCTGCGAAGCAATGTGAACACTTTTGCTTCCCAGGCACAGAGAAGGTGCTAGCAGGGAATTCTCTGCCTGCTTTCCCAAGTGCTCTGCAAGCTCTCCAGGGCAACCTAAAATCTGGGGCTCTGTGCTTTCTTTCCTTCTGAACAAGTGTTAGTGTTTTCTGCACAAACGCGATTCTGCGAAGCAATGTGAACACTTTTGCTTCCCAGGCACAGAGAAGGTGCTAGCAGGGAATTCTCTGCCTGCTTTTCCCCAGTGCTCTGCAAGCTCTCCAGGGCAACCTAAAATCTGGGGCTCTGTGCTTTCTTTCCTTCTGAACAAGTGTTAGTGTTTTCCGCACAAACGCGATTCTGCGAAGCAATGTGAACACTTTTGCTTCCCAGGCACAGAGAAGGTGCTAGCAGGGAATTCTCTGCCTGCTTTTCCCCAGTGCTCTGCAAGCTCTCCAGGGCAACATAAAATCTGGGGCTCTGTGCTTTCTTTCCTTCTGAACAACTGTTAGTGTTTTCTGCACAAACGCGATTCTGCGAAGCAATGTGAACACTTTTGCTTCCCAGGCACAGAGAAGGTGCTAGCAGGGAATTCTCTGCCTGCCTTTCCCAAGTGCTCTGCAAGCTCTCCAGGGCAACATAAAATGTGGGGCTCTGTGCTTTCTTTCCTTCTGAACAACTGTTAGTGTTTTCTGCACAAATGCGATTCTGCGAAGCAATGTGAACACTTTTGCTTCCCAGGCACAGAGAAGGTGCTAGCAGGGAATTCTCTGCCTGCTTTTCCCCAGTGCTCTGCAAGCTCTCCAGGGCAACCTAAAATCTGGGGCTCTGTGCTTTCTTTCCTTCTGAACAAGTGTTAGTGTTTTCCGCACAAACGCGATTCTGCGAAGCAATGTGAACACTTTTGCTTCCCAGGCACAGAGAAGGTGCTAGCAGGGAATTCTCTGCCTGCTTTTCCCCAGTGCTCTGCAAGCTCTCCAGGGCAACATAAAATCTGGGGCTCTGTGCTTTCTTTCCTTCTGAACAAGTGTTAGTGTTTTCTGCACAAACGCGATTCTGCGAAGCAATGTGAACACTTTTGCTTCCCAGGCACAGAGAAGGTGCTAGCAGGGAATTCTCTGCCTGCCTTTCCCAAGTGCTCTGCAAGCTCTCCAGGGCAACATAAAATGTGGGGCTCTGTGCTTTCTTTCCTTCTGAACAACTGTTAGTGTTTTCTGCACAAATGCGATTCTGCGAAGCAATGTGAACACTTTTGCTTCCCAGGCACAGAGAAGGTGCTAGCAGGGAATTCTCTGCCTGCTTTTCCCCAGTGCTCTGCAAGCTCTCCAGGGCAACATAAAATCTGGGGCTCTGTGCTTTCTTTCCTTCTGAACAACTGTTAGTGTTTTCTGCACAAACGCGATTCTGCGAAGCAATGTGAACACTTTTGCTTCCCAGGCACAGAGAAGGTGCTAGCAGGGAATTCTCTGCCTGCTTTTCCCCAGTGCTCTGCAAGCTCTCCAGGGCAACATAAAATCTGGGGCTCTGTGCTTTCTTTCCTTCTGAACAAGTGTCGGTGTTTTCTGCACAAACGCGATTCTGCGAAGCAATGTGAACACTTTTGCTTCCCAGGCACAGAGAAGGTGCTAGAAGGGAATTCTCTGCCTGCCTTTCCCAAGTGCTCTGCAAGCTCTCCAGGGCAACATAAAATCTGGGGCTCTGTGCTTTCTTTCCTTCTGAACAAGTGTTAGTGTTTTCGGCACAAACGCGATTCTGCGAAGCAATGTGAACACTTTTGCTTCCCAGGCACATAGAAGGTGCTAGCAGGGAATTCTCTGCCTGCTTTTCCCCAGTGCTCTGCAAGCTCTCCAGGGCAACATAAAATCTGGGGCTCTGTGCTTTCTTTCCTTCTGAACAAGTGTTAGTGTTTTCTGCACAAACGCGATTCTGCGAAGCAATGTGAACACTTTTGCTTCCCAGGCACAGAGAAGGTGCTAGCAGGGAATTCTCTGCCTGCTTTTCCCCAGTGCTCTGCAAGCTCTCCAGGGCAACATAAAATCTGGGGCTCTGTGCTTTCTTTCCTTCTGAACAACTGTTAGTGTTTTCTGCACAAACGCGATTCTGCGAAGCAATGTGAACACTTTTGCTTCCCAGGCACATAGAAGGTGCTAGCAGGGAATTCTCTGCCTGCTTTTCCCCAGTGCTCTGCAAGCTCTCCAGGGCAACATAAAATCTGGGGCTCTGTGCTTTCTTTCCTTCTGAACAACTGTTAGTGTTTTCTGCACAAACGCGATTCTGCGAAGCAATGTGAACACTTTTGCTTCCCAGGCACAGAGAAGGTGCTAGCAGGGAATTCTCTGCCTGCTTTTCCCCAGTGCTCTGCAAACTCTCCAGGGCAACCTAAAATCTGGGGCTCTGTGCTTTCTTTCCTTCTGAACAAGTGTTAGTGTTTTCTGCACAAACGCGATTCTGCGAAGCAATGTGAACACTTTTGCTTCCCAGGCACAGAGAAGGTGCTAGCAGGGAATTCTCTGCCTGCTTTTCCCCAGTGCTCTGCAAGCTCTCCAGGGCAACATAAAATCTGGGGCTCTGTGCTTTCTTTCCTTCTGAACAAGTGTTAGTGTTTTCTGCACAAACGCGATTCTGCGAAGCAATGTGAACACTTTTGCTTCCCAGGCACAGAGAAGGTGCTAGCAGGGAATTCTCTGCCTGCCTTTCCCCAGTGCTCTGCAAGCTCTCCAGGGCAACATAAAATCTGGGGCTCTGTGCTTTCTTTCCTTCTGAACAACTGTTAGTGTTTTCTGCACAAAAGCGATTCTGCGAAGCAATGTGAACACTTCTCCTTCACAGGCACAGAGAAGGTGCTAGCAGGGAATTCTCTGCCTGCCTATCCCCAGTGCTCTGCAAGCTCTCCAGGGCAACATAAAATCTGGGGCTCTGTGCTTTCTTTCCTTCTGAACAAGTGTTAGTGTTTTCTGCACAAACGCGATTCTGCGAAGCAATGTGAACACTTTTGCTTCCCAGGCACAGAGAAGGTGCTAGCAGGGAATTCTCTGCCTGCCTTTCCCCAGTGCTCTGCAAGCTCTCCAGGGCAACATAAAATCTGGGGCTCTGTGCTTTCTTTCCTTCTGAACAAGTGTTAGTGTTTTCTGCACAAACGCGATTCTGCGAAGCAATGTGAACACTTTTGCTTCCCAGGCACAGAGAAGGTGCTAGCAGGGAATTCTCTGCCTGCCTTTCCCCAGTGCTCTGCAAGCTCTCCAGGGCAACATAAAATCTGGGGCTCTGTGCTTTCTTTCCTTCTGAACAACTGTTAGTGTTTTCTGCACAAACGCGATTCTGCGAAGCAATGTGAACACTTTTGCTTCCCAGGTACAGAGAAGGTGCTAGCAGGGAATTCTCTGCCTGCTTTTCCCCAGTGCTCTGCAAACTCTCCAGGGCAACCTAAAATCTGGGGCTCTGTGCTTTCTTTCCTTCTGAACAAGTGTTAGTGTTTTCTGCACATACACGATTCTGCGAAGCAATGTGAACACTTTTGCTTCCCAGGCACAGAGAAGGTGCTAGCAGGGAATTCTCTGCCTGCTTTTCCCCAGTGCTCTGCAAGCTCTCCAGGGCAACCTAAAATCTGGGGCTCTGTGCTTTCTTTCCTTCTGAACAAGTGTTAGTGTTTTCTGCACAAACGCGATTCTGCGAAGCAATGTGAACACTTTTGCTTCCCAGGCACAGAGAAGGTGCTAGCAGGGAATTCTCTGCCTGCCTTTCCCCAGTGCTCTGCAAGCTCTCCAGGGCAACATAAAATCTGGGGCTCTGTGCTTTCTTTCCTTCTGAACAACTGTTAGTGTTTTCTGCACAAAAGCGATTCTGCGAAGCAATGTGAACACTTCTCCTTCCCAGGCACAGAGAAGGTGCTAGCAGGGAATTCTCTGCCTGCCTATCCCCAGTGCTCTGCAAGCTCTCCAGGGCAACATAAAATCTGGGGCTCTGGGCTTTCTTTCCTTCTGAACAAGTGTTAGTGTTTTCTGCACAAACGCGATTCTGCGAAGCAATGTGAACACTTTTGCTTCCCAGGCACAGAGAAGGTGCTAGCAGGGAATTCTCTGCCTGCCTTTCCCCAGTGCTCTGCAAGCTCTCCAGGGCAACATAAAATCTGGGGCTCTGTGCTTTCTTTCCTTCTGAACAGGTGTCAGTGTTTTCTGCACAAACGCGATTCTGCGAAGCAATGTGAACACTTTTGCTTCCCAGGCACAGAGAAGGTTCTAGCAGGGAATTCTCTGCCTGCTTTTCCCCAGTGCTCTGCAAGCTCTCCAGGGCAACATAAAATCTGGGGCTCTGTGCTTTCTTTCCTTCTGAACAAGTGTTAGTGTTTTCTGCACAAACGCGATTCTGCGAAGCAATGTGAACACTTTTGCTTCCCAGGCACAGAGAAGGTGCTAGAAGGGAATTCTCTGCCTGCCTTTCCCAAGTGCTCTGCAAGCTCTCCAGGGCAACATAAAATCTGGGGCTCTGTGCTTTCTTTCCTTCTGAACAAGTGTTAGTGTTTTCGGCACAAACGCGATTCTGCGAAGCAATGTGAACACTTTTGCTTCCCAGGCACATAGAAGGTGCTAGCAGGGAATTCTCTGCCTGCTTTTCCCCAGTGCTCTGCAAGCTCTCCAGGGCAACATAAAATCTGGGGCTCTGTGCTTTCTTTCCTTCTGAACAAGTGTTAGTGTTTTCTGCACAAACGCGATTCTGCGAAGCAATGTGAACACTTTTGCTTCCCAGGCACAGAGAAGGTGCTAGCAGGGAATTCTCTGCCTGCTTTTCCCCAGTGCTCTGCAAGCTCTCCAGGGCAACCTAAAATCTGGGGCTCTGTGCTTTCTTTCCTTCTGAACAAGTGTTAGTGTTTTCTGCACAAACGCGATTCTGCGAAGCAATGTGAACACTTTTGCTTCCCAGGCACATAGAAGGTGCTAGCAGGGAATTCTCTGCCTGCTTTTCCCCAGTGCTCTGCAAGCTCTCCAGGGCAACATAAAATCTGGGGCTCTGTGCTTTCTTTCCTTCTGAACAACTGTTAGTGTTTTCTGCACAAACGCGATTCTGCGAAGCAATGTGAACACTTTTGCTTCCCAGGCACAGAGAAGGTGCTAGCAGGGAATTCTCTGCCTGCTTTTCCCCAGTGCTCTGCAAACTCTCCAGGGCAACCTAAAATCTGGGGCTCTGTGCTTTCTTTCCTTCTGAACAAGTGTTAGTGTTTTCTGCACAAACGCGATTCTGCGAAGCAATGTGAACACTTTTGCTTCCCAGGCACAGAGAAGGTGCTAGCAGGGAATTCTCTGCCTGCTTTTCCCCAGTGCTCTGCAAGCTCTCCAGGGCAACATAAAATCTGGGGCTCTGTGCTTTCTTTCCTTCTGAACAAGTGTTAGTGTTTTCTGCACAAACGCGATTCTGCGAAGCAATGTGAACACTTTTGCTTCCCAGGCACAGAGAAGGTGCTAGCAGGGAATTCTCTGCCTGCCTTTCCCCAGTGCTCTGCAAGCTCTCCAGGGCAACATAAAATCTGGGGCTCTGTGCTTTCTTTCCTTCTGAACAACTGTTAGTGTTTTCTGCACAAAAGCGATTCTGCGAAGCAATGTGAACACTTTTGCTTCCCAGGCACAGAGAAGGTGCTAGCAGGGAATTCTCTGCCTGCCTATCCCCAGTGCTCTGCAAGCTCTCCAGGGCAACATCAAATCTGGGGCTCTGTGCTTTCTTTCCTTCTGAACAAGTGTTAGTGTTTTCTGCACAAACGCGATTCTGCGAAGCAATGTGAACACTTTTGCTTCCCAGGCACAGAGAAGGTGCTAGCAGGGAATTCTCTGCCTGCCTTTCCCCAGTGCTCTGCAAGCTCTCCAGGGCAACATAAAATCTGGGGCTCTGTGCTTTCTTTCCTTCTGAACAAGTGTTAGTGTTTTCTGCACAAACGCGATTCTGCGAAGCAATGTGAACACTTTTGCTTCCCAGGCACAGAGAAGGTGCTAGCAGGGAATTCTCTGCCTGCCTTTCCCCAGTGCTCTGCAAGCTCTCCAGGGCAACATAAAATCTGGGGCTCTGTGCTTTCTTTCCTTCTGAACAAGTGTTAGTGTTTTCTGCACAAACGCGATTCTGCGAAGCAATGTGAACACTTTTGCTTCCCAGGCACAGAGAAGGTGCTAGCAGGGAATTCTCTGCCTGCTTTTCCCCAGTGCTCTGCAAACTCTCCAGGGCAACCTAAAATCTGGGGCTCTGTGCTTTCTTTCCTTCTGAACAAGTGTTAGTGTTTTCTGCACATACACGATTCTGCGAAGCAATGTGAACACTTTTGCTTCCCAGGCACAGAGAAGGTGCTAGCAGGGAATTCTCTGCCTGCTTTTCCCCAGTGCTCTGCAAGCTCTCCAGGGCAACCTAAAATCTGGGGCTCTGTGCTTTCTTTCCTTCTGAACAAGTGTTAGTGTTTTCTGCACAAACGCGATTCTGCGAAGCAATGTGAACACTTTTGCTTCCCAGGCACAGAGAAGGTGCTAGCAGGGAATTCTCTGCCTGCCTTTCCCCAGTGCTCTGCAAGCTCTCCAGGGCAACATAAAATCTGGGGCTCTGTGCTTTCTTTCCTTCTGAACAACTGTTAGTGTTTTCTGCACAAAAGCGATTCTGCGAAGCAATGTGAACACTTCTCCTTCCCAGGCACAGAGAAGGTGCTAGCAGGGAATTCTCTGCCTGCCTATCCCCAGTGCTCTGCAAGCTCTCCAGGGCAACATAAAATCTGGGGCTCTGGGCTTTCTTTCCTTCTGAACAAGTGTTAGTGTTTTCTGCACAAACGCGATTCTGCGAAGCAATGTGAACACTTTTGCTTCCCAGGCACAGAGAAGGTGCTAGCAGGGAATTCTCTGCCTGCCTTTCCCCAGTGCTCTGCAAGCTCTCCAGGGCAACATAAAATCTGGGGCTCTGTGCTTTCTTTCCTTCTGAACAGGTGTCAGTGTTTTCTGCACAAACGCGATTCTGCGAAGCAATGTGAACACTTTTGCTTCCCAGGCACAGAGAAGGTGCTAGCAGGGAATTCTCTGCCTGCTTTTCCCCAGTGCTCTGCAAGCTCTCCAGGGCAACATAAAATCTGGGGCTCTGTGCTTTCTTTCCTTCTGAACAAGTGTTAGTGTTTTCTGCACAAACGCGATTCTGCGAAGCAATGTGAACACTTTTGCTTCCCAGGCACAGAGAATGTGCTAGCAGGGAATTCTCTGCCTGCCTTTCCCCAGTGCTCTGCAAGCTCTCCAGGGCAACCTAAAATCTGGGGCTCTGTGCTTTCTTTCCTTCTGAACAAGTGTTAGTGTTTTCTGCACAAACGCGATTCTGCGAAGCAATGTGAACACTTTTGCTTCCCAGGCACAGAGAAGGTGCTAGCAGGGAATTCTCTGCCTGCCTTTCCCAAGTGCTCTGCAAGCTCTCCAGGGCAACATAAAATCTGGGGCTCTGTGCTTTCTTTCCTTCTGAACAACTGTTAGTGTTTTCTGCACAAACGCGATTCTGCGAAGCAATGTGAACACTTTTGCTTCCCAGGCACAGAGAAGGTGCTAGCAGGGAATTCTCTGCCTGCCTTTCCCCAGTGCTCTGCAAGCTCTCCAGGGCAACATAAAATCTGGGGCTCTGTGCTTTCTTTCCTTCTGAACAACTGTTAGTGTTTTCTGCACAAACGCGATTCTGCGAAGCAATGTGAACACTTTTGCTTCCCAGGCACAGAGAAGGTGCTAGCAGGGAATTCTCTGCCTGCTTTTCCCCAGTGCTCTGCAAGCTCTCCAGGGCAACCTAAAATCTGGGGCTCTGTGCTTTCTTTCCTTCTGAACAAGTGTTAGTGTTTTCTGCACAAACGCGATTCTGCGAAGCAATGTGAACACTTTTGCTTCCCAGGCACAGAGAAGGTGCTAGCAGGGAATTCTCTGCCTGCTTTTCCCCAGTGCTCTGCAAGCTCTCCAGGGCAACCTAAAATCTGGGGCTCTGTGCTTTCTTTCCTTCTGAACAAGTGTTAGTGTTTTCTGCACAAACGCGATTCTGCGAAGCAATGTGAACACTTTTGCTTCCCAGGCACAGAGAAGGTGCTAGCAGGGAATTCTCTGCCTGCTTTTCCCCAGTGCTCTGCAAGCTCTCCAGGGCAACATAAAATCTGGGGCTCTGTGCTTTCTTTCCTTCTGAACAAGTGTTAGTGTTTTCTGCACAAACGCGATTCTGCGAAGCAATGTGAACACTTTTGCTTCCCAGGCACAGAGAAGGTGCTAGCAGGGAATTCTCTGCCTGCTTTCCCAAGTGCTCTGCAAGCTCTCCAGGGCAACCTAAAATCTGGGGCTCTGTGCTTTCTTTCCTTCTGAACAAGTGTTAGTGTTTTCTGCACAAACGCGATTCTGCGAAGCAATGTGAACACTTTTGCTTCCCAGGCACAGAGAAGGTGCTAGCAGGGAATTCTCTGCCTGCTTTTCCCCAGTGCTCTGCAAGCTCTCCAGGGCAACCTAAAATCTGGGGCTCTGTGCTTTCTTTCCTTCTGAACAAGTGTTAGTGTTTTCCGCACAAACGCGATTCTGCGAAGCAATGTGAACACTTTTGCTTCCCAGGCACAGAGAAGGTGCTAGCAGGGAATTCTCTGCCTGCTTTTCCCCAGTGCTCTGCAAGCTCTCCAGGGCAACATAAAATCTGGGGCTCTGTGCTTTCTTTCCTTCTGAACAAGTGTTAGTGTTTTCTGCACAAACGCGATTCTGCGAAGCAATGTGAACACTTTTGCTTCCCAGGCACAGAGAAGGTGCTAGCAGGGAATTCTCTGCCTGCCTTTCCCAAGTGCTCTGCAAGCTCTCCAGGGCAACATAAAATGTGGGGCTCTGTGCTTTCTTTCCTTCTGAACAACTGTTAGTGTTTTCTGCACAAATGCGATTCTGCGAAGCAATGTGAACACTTTTGCTTCCCAGGCACAGAGAAGGTGCTAGCAGGGAATTCTCTGCCTGCTTTTCCCCAGTGCTCTGCAAGCTCTCCAGGGCAACATAAAATCTGGGGCTCTGTGCTTTCTTTCCTTCTGAACAACTGTTAGTGTTTTCTGCACAAACGCGATTCTGCGAAGCAATGTGAACACTTTTGCTTCCCAGGCACAGAGAAGGTGCTAGCAGGGAATTCTCTGCCTGCTTTTCCCCAGTGCTCTGCAAGCTCTCCAGGGCAACATAAAATCTGGGGCTCTGTGCTTTCTTTCCTTCTGAACAAGTGTCGGTGTTTTCTGCACAAACGCGATTCTGCGAAGCAATGTGAACACTTTTGCTTCCCAGGCACAGAGAAGGTGCTAGCAGGGAATTCTCTGCCTGCCTTTCCCAAGTGCTCTGCAAGCTCTCCAGGGCAACATAAAATCTGGGGCTCTGTGCTTTCTTTCCTTCTGAACAAGTGTTAGTGTTTTCGGCACAAACGCGATTCTGCGAAGCAATGTGAACACTTTTGCTTCCCAGGCACAGAGAAGGTGCTAGCAGGGAATTCTCTGCCTGCCTTTCCCAAGTGCTCTGCAAGCTCTCCAGGGCAACATAAAATCTGGGGCTCTGTGCTTTCTTTCCTTCTGAACAAGTGTTAGTGTTTTCTGCACAAACGCGATTCTGCGAAGCAATGTGAACACTTTTGCTTCCCAGGCACAGAGAAGGTGCTAGCAGGGAATTCTCTGCCTGCTTTTCCCCAGTGCTCTGCAAGCTCTCCAGGGCAACATAAAATCTGGGGCTCTGTGCTTTCTTTCCTTCTGAACAAGTGTTAGTGTTTTCTGCACAAACGCGATTCTGCGAAGCAATGTGAACACTTTTGCTTCCCAGGCACAGAGAAGGTGCTAGCAGGGAATTCTCTGCCTGCTTTTCCCCAGTGCTCTGCAAGCTCTCCAGGGCAACATAAAATCTGGGGCTCTGTGCTTTCTTTCCTTCTGAACAACTGTTAGTGTTTTCTGCACAAACGCGATTCTGCGAAGCAATGTGAACACTTTTGCTTCCCAGGCACATAGAAGGTGCTAGCAGGGAATTCTCTGCCTGCTTTTCCCCAGTGCTCTGCAAGCTCTCCAGGGCAACATAAAATCTGGGGCTCTGTGCTTTCTTTCCTTCTGAACAACTGTTAGTGTTTTCTGCACAAACGCGATTCTGCGAAGCAATGTGAACACTTTTGCTTCCCAGGCACAGAGAAGGTGCTAGCAGGGAATTCTCTGCCTGCTTTTCCCCAGTGCTCTGCAAACTCTCCAGGGCAACCTAAAATCTGGGGCTCTGTGCTTTCTTTCCTTCTGAACAAGTGTTAGTGTTTTCTGCACAAACGCGATTCTGCGAAGCAATGTGAACACTTTTGCTTCCCAGGCACAGAGAAGGTGCTAGCAGGGAATTCTCTGCCTACTTTTCCCCAGTGCTCTGCAAGCTCTCCAGGGCAACATAAAATCTGGGGCTCTGTGCTTTCTTTCCTTCTGAACAAGTGTTAGTGTTTTCTGCACAAACGCGATTCTGCGAAGCAATGTGAACACTTTTGCTTCCCAGGCACAGAGAAGGTGCTAGCAGGGAATTCTCTGCCTGCCTTTCCCCAGTGCTCTGCAAGCTCTCCAGGGCAACATAAAATCTGGGGCTCTGTGCTTTCTTTCCTTCTGAACAACTGTTAGTGTTTTCTGCACAAAAGCGATTCTGCGAAGCAATGTGAACACTTCTCCTTCCCAGGCACAGAGAAGGTGCTAGCAGGGAATTCTCTGCCTGCCTATCCCCAGTGCTCTGCAAGCTCTCCAGGGCAACATCAAATCTGGGGCTCTGGGCTTTCTTTCCTTCTGAACAACTGTTAGTGTTTTCTGCACAAACGCGATTCTGCGAAGCAATGTGAACACTTTTGCTTCCCAGGCACAGAGAAGGTGCTAGCAGGGAATTCTCTGCCTGCCTTTCCCCAGTGCTCTGCAAGCTCTCCAGGGCAACATAAAATCTGGGGCTCTGTGCTTTCTTTCCTTCTGAACAAGTGTTAGTGTTTTCTGCACAAACGCGATTCTGCGAAGCAATGTGAACACTTTTGCTTCCCAGGCACAGAGAAGGTGCTAGCAGGGAATTCTCTGCCTGCCTTTCCCCAGTGCTCTGCAAGCTCTCCAGGGCAACCTAAAATCTGGGGCTCTGTGCTTTCTTTCCTTCTGAACAACTGTTAGTGTTTTCTGCACAAACGCGATTCTGCGAAGCAATGTGAACACTTTTGCTTCCCAGGCACAGAGAAGGTGCTAGCAGGGAATTCTCTGCCTGCTTTTCCCCAGTGCTCTGCAAACTCTCCAGGGCAACCTAAAATCTGGGGCTCTGTGCTTTCTTTCCTTCTGAACAAGTGTTAGTGTTTTCTGCACATACACGATTCTGCGAAGCAATGTGAACACTTTTGCTTCCCAGGCACAGAGAAGGTGCTAGCAGGGAATTCTCTGCCTGCTTTTCCCCAGTGCTCTGCAAGCTCTCCAGGGCAACCTAAAATCTGGGGCTCTGTGCTTTCTTTCCTTCTGAACAAGTGTTAGTGTTTTCTGCACAAACGCGATTCTGCGAAGCAATGTGAACACTTTTGCTTCCCAGGCACAGAGAAGGTGCTAGCAGGGAATTCTCTGCCTGCCTTTCCCCAGTGCTCTGCAAGCTCTCCAGGGCAACATAAAATCTGGGGCTCTGTGCTTTCTTTCCTTCTGAACAACTGTTAGTGTTTTCTGCACAAAAGCGATTCTGCGAAGCAATGTGAACACTTCTCCTTCCCAGGCACAGAGAAGGTGCTAGCAGGGAATTCTCTGCCTGCCTATCCCCAGTGCTCTGCAAGCTCTCCAGGGCAACATCAAATCTGGGGCTCTGGGCTTTCTTTCCTTCTGAACAAGTGTTAGTGTTTTCTGCACAAACGCGATTCTGCGAAGCAATGTGAACACTTTTGCTTCCCAGGCACAGAGAAGGTGCTAGCAGGGAATTCTCTGCCTGCCTTTCCCCAGTGCTCTGCAAGCTCTCCAGGGCAACATAAAATCTGGGGCTCTGTGCTTTCTTTCCTTCTGAACAGGTGTCAGTGTTTTCTGCACAAACGCGATTCTGCGAAGCAATGTGAACACTTTTGCTTCCCAGGCACAGAGAAGGTGCTAGCAGGGAATTCTCTGCCTGCTTTTCCCCAGTGCTCTGCAAGCTCTCCAGGGCAACCTAAAATCTGGGGCTCTGTGCTTTCTTTCCTTCTGAACAAGTGTTAGTGTTTTCTGCACAAACGCGATTCTGCGAAGCAATGTGAACACTTTTGCTTCCCAGGCACAGAGAAGGTGCTAGCAGGGAATTCTCTGCCTGCTTTTCCCCAGTGCTCTGCAAGCTCTCCAGGGCAACCTAAAATCTGGGGCTCTGTGCTTTCTTTCCTTCTGAACAACTGTTAGTGTTTTCTGCACAAACGCGATTCTGCGAAGCAATGTGAACACTTTTGCTTCCCAGGCACAGAGAAGGTGCTAGCAGGGAATTCTCTGCCTGCCTTTCCCCAGTGCTCTGCAAGCTCTCCAGGGCAACATAAAATCTGGGGCTCTGTACTTTCTTTCCTTCTGAACAAGTGTTAGTGTTTTCTGCACAAACGCGATTCTGCGAAGCAATGTGAACACTTTTGCTTCCCAGGCACAGAGAAGGTGCTAGCAGGGAATTCTCTGCCTGCTTTTCCCCAGTGCTCTGCAAGCTCTCCAGGGCAACATAAAATCTGGGGCTCTGTGCTTTCTTTCCTTCTGAACAACTGTTAGTGTTTTCTGCACAAACGCGATTCTGCGAAGCAATGTGAACACTTTTGCTTCCCAGGCACAGAGAAGGTGCTAGCAGGGAATTCTCTGCCTGCTTTTCCCCAGTGCTCTGCAAGCTCTCCAGGGCAACATAAAATCTGGGGCTCTGTGCTTTCTTTCCTTCTGAACAAGTGTTAGTGTTTTCTGCACAAACGCGATTCTGCGAAGCAATGTGAACACTTTTGCTTCCCAGGCACAGAGAAGGTGCTAGCAGGGAATTCTCTGCCTGCTTTTCCCCAGTGCTCTGCAAGCTCTCCAGGGCAACATAAAATCTGGGGCTCTGTGCTTTCTTTCCTTCTGAACAACTGTTAGTGTTTTCTGCACAAACGCGATTCTGCGAAGCAATGTGAACACTTTTGCTTCCCAGGCACAGAGAAGGTGCTAGCAGGGAATTCTCTGCCTGCCTTTCCCCAGTGCTCTGCAAGCTCTCCAGGGCAACCTAAAATCTGGGGCTCTGTGCTTTCTTTCCTTCTGAACAAGTGTTAGTGTTTTCTGCACAAACGCGATTCTGCGAAGCAATGTGAACACTTTTGCTTCCCAGGCACAGAGAATGTGCTAGCAGGGAATTCTCTGCCTGCTTTTCCCCAGTGCTCTGCAAGCTCTCCAGGGCAACCTAAAATCTGGGGCTCTGTGCTTTCTTTCCTTCTGAACAACTGTTAGTGTTTTCTGCACAAACGCGATTCTGCGAAGCAATGTGAACACTTTTGCTTCCCAGGCACAGAGAAGGTGCTAGCAGGGAATTCTCTGCCTGCTTTTCCCCAGTGCTCTGCAAGCTCTCCAGGGCAACATAAAATGTGGGGCTCTGTGCTTTCTTTCCTTCTGAACAACTGTTAGTGTTTTCTGCACAAACGCGATTCTGCGAAGCAATGTGAACACTTTTGCTTCCCAGGCACATAGAAGGTGCTAGCAGGGAATTCTCTGCCTGCTTTTCCCCAGTGCTCTGCAAGCTCTCCAGGGCAACATAAAATCTGGGGCTCTGTGCTTTCTTTCCTTCTGAACAAGTGTTAGTGTTTTCTGCACAAACGCGATTCTGCGAAGCAATGTGAACACTTTTGCTTCCCAGGCACAGAGAAGGTGCTAGCAGGGAATTCTCTGCCTGCTTTTCCCCAGTGCTCTGCAAACTCTCCAGGGCAACCTAAAATCTGGGGCTCTGTGCTTTCTTTCCTTCTGAACAAGTGTTAGTGTTTTCTGCACAAACGCGATTCTGCGAAGCAATGTGAACACTTTTGCTTCCCAGGCACAGAGAAGGTGCTAGCAGGGAATTCTCTGCCTGCCTTTCCCCAGTGCTCTGCAAGCTCTCCAGGGCAACATAAAATGTGGGGCTCTGTGCTTTCTTTCCTTCTGAACAAGTGTCAGTGTTTTCTGCACAAACGCGATTCTGCGAAGCAATGTGAACACTTTTGCTTCCCAGGCACAGAGAAGGTGCTAGCAGGGAATTCTCTGCCTGCCTTTCCCCAGTGCTCTGCAAGCTCTCCAGGGCAACATAAAATCTGGGGCTCTGTGCTTTCTTTCCTTCTGAACAAGTGTTAGTGTTTTCTGCACAAACGCGATTCTGCGAAGCAATGTGAACACTTTTGCTTCCCAGGCACAGAGAAGGTGCTAGCAGGGAATTCTCTGCCTGCCTTTCCCCAGTGCTCTGCAAGCTCTCCAGGGCAACATAAAATCTGGGGCTCTGTGCTTTCTTTCCTTCTGAACAAGTGTTAGTGTTTTCTGCACAAACGCGATTCTGCGAAGCAATGTGAACACTTTTGCTTCCCAGGCACAGAGAAGGTGCTAGCAGGGAATTCTCTGCCTGCTTTTCCCCAGTGCTCTGCAAGCTCTCCAGGGCAACCTAAAATCTGGGGCTCTGTGCTTTCTTTCCTTCTGAACAAGTGTTAGTGTTTTCTGCACAAACGCGATTCTGCGAAGCAATGTGAACACTTTTGCTTCCCAGGCACAGAGAAGGTGCTAGCAGGGAATTCTCTGCCTGCTTTTCCCCAGTGCTCTGCAAGCTCTCCAGGGCAACCTAAAATCTGGGGCTCTGTGCTTTCTTTCCTTCTGAACAAGTGTTAGTGTTTTCTGCACAAACGCGATTCTGCGAAGCAATGTGAACACTTTTGCTTCCCAGGCACAGAGAAGGTGCTAGCAGGGAATTCTCTGCCTGCTTTTCCCCAGTGCTCTGCAAGCTCTCCAGGGCAACATAAAATCTGGGGCTCTGTGCTTTCTTTCCTTCTGAACAAGTGTTAGTGTTTTCTGCACAAACGCGATTCTGCGAAGCAATGTGAACACTTTTGCTTCCCAGGCACAGAGAAGGTGCTAGCAGGGAATTCTCTGCCTGCTTTCCCAAGTGCTCTGCAAGCTCTCCAGGGCAACCTAAAATCTGGGGCTCTGTGCTTTCTTTCCTTCTGAACAAGTGTTAGTGTTTTCTGCACAAACGCGATTCTGCGAAGCAATGTGAACACTTTTGCTTCCCAGGCACAGAGAAGGTGCTAGCAGGGAATTCTCTGCCTGCTTTTCCCCAGTGCTCTGCAAGCTCTCCAGGGCAACCTAAAATCTGGGGCTCTGTGCTTTCTTTCCTTCTGAACAAGTGTTAGTGTTTTCCGCACAAACGCGATTCTGCGAAGCAATGTGAACACTTTTGCTTCCCAGGCACAGAGAAGGTGCTAGCAGGGAATTCTCTGCCTGCTTTTCCCCAGTGCTCTGCAAGCTCTCCAGGGCAACATAAAATCTGGGGCTCTGTGCTTTCTTTCCTTCTGAACAAGTGTTAGTGTTTTCTGCACAAACGCGATTCTGCGAAGCAATGTGAACACTTTTGCTTCCCAGGCACAGAGAAGGTGCTAGCAGGGAATTCTCTGCCTGCCTTTCCCCAGTGCTCTGCAAGCTCTCCAGGGCAACATAAAATCTGGGGCTCTGTGCTTTCTTTCCTTCTGAACAAGTGTTAGTGTTTTCTGCACAAATGCGATTCTGCGAAGCAATGTGAACACTTTTGCTTCCCAGGCACAGAGAAGGTGCTAGCAGGGAATTCTCTGCCTGCTTTTCCCCAGTGCTCTGCAAGCTCTCCAGGGCAACATAAAATCTGGGGCTCTGTGCTTTCTTTCCTTCTGAACAACTGTTAGTGTTTTCTGCACAAACGCGATTCTGCGAAGCAATGTGAACACTTTTGCTTCCCAGGCACAGAGAAGGTGCTAGCAGGGAATTCTCTGCCTGCTTTTCCCCAGTGCTCTGCAAGCTCTCCAGGGCAACATAAAATCTGGGGCTCTGTGCTTTCTTTCCTTCTGAACAAGTGTCGGTGTTTTCTGCACAAACGCGATTCTGCGAAGCAATGTGAACACTTTTGCTTCCCAGGCACAGAGAAGGTGCTAGCAGGGAATTCTCTGCCTGCCTTTCCCAAGTGCTCTGCAAGCTCTCCAGGGCAACATAAAATCTGGGGCTCTGTGCTTTCTTTCCTTCTGAACAAGTGTTAGTGTTTTCTGCACAAACGCGATTCTGCGAAGCAATGTGAACACTTTTGCTTCCCAGGCACAGAGAAGGTGCTAGCAGGGAATTCTCTGCCTGCCTTTCCCAAGTGCTCTGCAAGCTCTCCAGGGCAACATAAAATCTGGGGCTCTGTGCTTTCTTTCCTTCTGAACAAGTGTTAGTGTTTTCTGCACAAACGCGATTCTGCGAAGCAATGTGAACACTTTTGCTTCCCAGGCACAGAGAAGGTGCTAGCAGGGAATTCTCTGCCTGCTTTTCCCCAGTGCTCTGCAAGCTCTCCAGGGCAACATAAAATCTGGGGCTCTGTGCTTTCTTTCCTTCTGAACAAGTGTTAGTGTTTTCTGCACAAACGCGATTCTGCGAAGCAATGTGAACACTTTTGCTTCCCAGGCACAGAGAAGGTGCTAGCAGGGAATTCTCTGCCTGCTTTTCCCCAGTGCTCTGCAAGCTCTCCAGGGCAACATAAAATCTGGGGCTCTGTGCTTTCTTTCCTTCTGAACAAGTGTTAGTGTTTTCTGCACAAACGCGATTCTGCGAAGCAATGTGAACACTTTTGCTTCCCAGGCACAGAGAAGGTGCTAGCAGGGAATTCTCTGCCTGCTTTTCCCCAGTGCTCTGCAAGCTCTCCAGGGCAACATAAAATCTGGGGCTCTGTGCTTTCTTTCCTTCTGAACAAGTGTTAGTGTTTTCTGCACAAACGCGATTCTGCGAAGCAATGTGAACACTTTTGCTTCCCAGGCACAGAGAAGGTGCTAGCAGGGAATTCTCTGCCTGCTTTTCCCCAGTGCTCTGCAAACTCTCCAGGGCAACCTAAAATCTGGGGCTCTGTGCTTTCTTTCCTTCTGAACAAGTGTTAGTGTTTTCTGCACAAACGCGATTCTGCGAAGCAATGTGAACACTTTTGCTTCCCAGGCACAGAGAAGGTGCTAGCAGGGAATTCTCTGCCTGCTTTTCCCCAGTGCTCTGCAAGCTCTCCAGGGCAACATCAAATCTGGGGCTCTGTGCTTTCTTTCCTTCTGAACAAGTGTTAGTGTTTTCTGCACAAACGCGATTCTGCGAAGCAATGTGAACACTTTTGCTTCCCAGGCACAGAGAAGGTGCTAGCAGGGAATTCTCTGCCTGCCTTTCCCCAGTGCTCTGCAAGCTCTCCAGGGCAACATCAAATCTGGGGCTCTGTGCTTTCTTTCCTTCTGAACAAGTGTTAGTGTTTTCTGCACAAAAGCGATTCTGCGAAGCAATGTGAACACTTCTCCTTCCCAGGCACAGAGAAGGTGCTAGCAGGGAATTCTCTGCCTGCCTATCCCCAGTGCTCTGCAAGCTCTCCAGGGCAACATCAAATCTGGGGCTCTGGGCTTTCTTTCCTTCTGAACAAGTGTTAGTGTTTTCTGCACAAACGCGATTCTGCGAAGCAATGTGAACACTTTTGCTTCCCAGGCACAGAGAAGGTGCTAGCAGGGAATTCTCTGCCTGCCTTTCCCCAGTGCTCTGCAAGCTCTCCAGGGCAACATAAAATCTGGGGCTCTGTGCTTTCTTTCCTTCTGAACAAGTGTTAGTGTTTTCTGCACAAACGCGATTCTGCGAAGCAATGTGAACACTTTTGCTTCCCAGGCACAGAGAAGGTGCTAGCAGGGAATTCTCTGCCTGCTTTTCCCCAGTGCTCTGCAAGCTCTCCAGGGCAACCTAAAATCTGGGGCTCTGTGCTTTCTTTCCTTCTGAACAAGTGTTAGTGTTTTCTGCACAAACGCGATTCTGCGAAGCAATGTGAACACTTTTGCTTCCCAGGCACAGAGAAGGTGCTAGCAGGGAATTCTCTGCCTGCCTTTCCCCAGTGCTCTGCAAGCTCTCCAGGGCAACATAAAATCTGGGGCTCTGGGCTTTCTTTCCTTCTGAACAAGTGTTAGTGTTTTCTGCACAAACGCGATTCTGCGAAGCAATGTGAACACTTTTGCTTCCCAGGCACAGAGAAGGTGCTAGCAGGGAATTCTCTGCCTGCCTTTCCCCAGTGCTCTGCAAGCTCTCCAGGGCAACATCAAATCTGGGGCTCTGGGCTTTCTTTCCTTCTGAACAAGTGTTAGTGTTTTCTGCACAAACGCGATTCTGCGAAGCAATGTGAACACTTTTGCTTCCCAGGCACAGAGAAGGTGCTAGCAGGGAATTCTCTGCCTGCCTTTCCCCAGTGCTCTGCAAGCTCTCCAGGGCAACATAAAATCTGGGGCTCTGTGCTTTCTTTCCTTCTGAACAAGTGTTAGTGTTTTCTGCACAAACGCGATTCTGCGAAGCAATGTGAACACTTTTGCTTCCCAGGCACAGAGAAGGTGCTAGCAGGGAATTCTCTGCCTGCCTTTCCCCAGTGCTCTGCAAGCTCTCCAGGGCAACATAAAATCTGGGGCTCTGTGCTTTCTTTCCTTCTGAACAAGTGTTAGTGTTTTCTGCACAAACGCGATTCTGCGAAGCAATGTGAACACTTTTGCTTCCCAGGCACAGAGAAGGTGCTAGCAGGGAATTCTCTGCCTGCCTTTCCCAAGTGCTCTGCAAGCTCTCCAGGGCAACATAAAATGTGGGGCTCTGTGCTTTCTTTCCTTCTGAACAAGTGTTAGTGTTTTCTGCACAAACGCGATTCTGCGAAGCAATGTGAACACTTTTGCTTCCCAGGCACAGAGAAGGTGCTAGCAGGGAATTCTCTGCCTGCTTTTCCCCAGTGCTCTGCAAGCTCTCCAGGGCAACCTAAAATCTGGGGCTCTGTGCTTTCTTTCCTTCTGAACAACTGTTAGTGTTTTCTGCACAAACGCGATTCTGCGAAGCAATGTGAACACTTTTGCTTCCCAGGCACAGAGAAGGTGCTAGCAGGGAATTCTCTGCCTGCTTTTCCCCAGTGCTCTGCAAGCTCTCCAGGGCAACATAAAATCTGGGGCTCTGTACTTTCTTTCCTTCTGAACAAGTGTTAGTGTTTTCTGCACAAACGCGATTCTGCGAAGCAATGTGAACACTTTTGCTTCCCAGGCACAGAGAAGGTGCTAGCAGGGAATTCTCTGCCTGCTTTTCCCCAGTGCTCTGCAAGCTCTCCAGGGCAACATAAAATCTGGGGCTCTGTGCTTTCTTTCCTTCTGAACAAGTGTTAGTGTTTTCTGCACAAACGCGATTCTGCGAAGCAATGTGAACACTTTTGCTTCCCAGGCACAGAGAAGGTGCTAGCAGGGAATTCTCTGCCTGCTTTTCCCCAGTGCTCTGCAAGCTCTCCAGGGCAACATAAAATCTGGGGCTCTGTGCTTTCTTTCCTTCTGAACAAGTGTTAGTGTTTTCTGCACAAACGCGATTCTGCGAAGCAATGTGAACACTTTTGCTTCCCAGGCACAGAGAAGGTGCTAGCAGGGAATTCTCTGCCTGCTTTTCCCCAGTGCTCTGCAAGCTCTCCAGGGCAACATAAAATCTGGGGCTCTGTGCTTTCTTTCCTTCTGAACAAGTGTTAGTGTTTTCTGCACAAACGCGATTCTGCGAAGCAATGTGAACACTTTTGCTTCCCAGGCACAGAGAAGGTGCTAGCAGGGAATTCTCTGCCTGCTTTTCCCCAGTGCTCTGCAAGCTCTCCAGGGCAACCTAAAATCTGGGGCTCTGTGCTTTCTTTCCTTCTGAACAAGTGTTAGTGTTTTCTGCACAAACGCGATTCTGCGAAGCAATGTGAACACTTTTGCTT
>JASWHU010000771.1:0-25397 GCA_030819815.1 Strix occidentalis | reverse complement strand
TCTGAACAAGTGTTAGTGTTTTCTGCACAAACGCGATTCTGAGAAGCAATGTGAACACTTCTCCTTCCCAGGCACAGAGAAGGTGCTAGCAGGGAATTCTCTGCCTGCCTTTCCCCAGTGCTCTGCAAGCTCTCCAGGGCAACATAAAATGTGAGGCTCTGTGCTTTCTTTCCTTCTGAACAAGTGTCAGTGTTTTCTGCACAAACGCGATTCTGCGAAGCAATGTGAACACTTCTCCTTCCCAGGCACAGAGAAGGTGCTAGCAGGGAATTCTCTGCCTGCCTTTCCCCAGTGCTCTGCAAGCTCTCCAGGGCAACATAAAATCTGGGGCTCTGTGCTTTCTTTCCTTCTGAACAAGTGTTAGTGTTTTCTGCACAAACGCGATTCTGAGAAGCAATGTGAACACTTCTCCTTCCCAGGCACAGAGAAGGTGCTAGCAGGGAATTCTCTGCCTGCCTTTCCCCAGTGCTCTGCAAGCTCTCCAGGGCAACATAAAATGTGGGGCTCTGTGCTTTCTTTCCTTCTGGACAAGTGTTAGTGTTTTCTGCACAAACGCGATTCTGCGAAGCAATGTGAACACTTTTGCTTCCCAGGCACAGAGAAGGTGCTAGCAGGGAATTCTCTGCCTGCCTTTCCCCAGTGCTCTGCAAGCTCTCCAGGGCAACATAAAATCTGGGGCTCTGTGCTTTCTTTCCTTCTGAACAAGTGTTAGCGTTTTCTGCACAAACGCGATTCTGCGAAGCAATGTGAACACTTCTCCTTCCCAGGCACAGAGAAGGTGCTAGCAGGGAATTCTCTGCCTGCCTTTCCCCAGTGCTCCGCAAGCTCTCCAGGGCAACATAAAATCTGGGGCTCTGTGCTTTCTTTCCTTCTGAACAAGTGTTAGTGTTTTCTGCACAAACGCGATTCTGCGAAGCAATGTGAACACTTTTGCTTCCCAGGCACAGAGAAGGTGCTAGCAGGGAATTCTCTGCCTGCCTTTCCCCAGTGCTCTGCAAGCTCTCCAGGGCAACATAAAATGTGGGGCTCTGTGCTTTCTTTCCTTCTGGACAAGTGTTAGTGTTTTCTGCACAAACGCGATTCTGCGAAGCAATGTGAACACTTTTGCTTCCCAGGCACAGAGAAGGTGCTAGCAGGGAATTCTCTGCCTGCCTTTCCCCAGTGCTCTGCAAGCTCTCCAGGGCAACATAAAATCTGGGGCTCTGTGCTTTCTTTCCTTCTGAACAAGTGTTAGTGTTTTCTGCACAAACGCGATTCTGAGAAGCAATGTGAACACTTCTCCTTCCCAGGCACAGAGAAGGTGCTAGCAGGGAATTCTCTGCCTGCCTTTCCCCAGTGCTCTGCAAGCTCTCCAGGGCAACATAAAATCTGGGGCTCTGTGCTTTCTTTCCTTCTGAACAAGTGTTAGTGTTTTCTGCACAAACGCGATTCTGAGAAGCAATGTGAACACTTCTCCTTCCCAGGCACAGAGAAGGTGCTAGCAGGGAATTCTCTGCCTGCCTTTCCCCAGTGCTCTGCAAGCTCTCCAGGGCAACATAAAATGTGGGGCTCTGTGCTTTCTTTCCTTCTGAACAAGTGTCAGTGTTTTCTGCACAAACGCGATTCTGCGAAGCAATGTGAACACTTCTCCTTCCCAGGCACAGAGAAGGTGCTAGCAGGGAATTCTCTGCCTGCCTTGCCCCAGTGCTCTGCAAGCTCTCCAGGGCAACATAAAATGTGGGGCTCTGTGCTTTCTTTCCTTCTGAACAAGTGTTAGTGTTTTCTGCACAAACGCGATTCTGAGAAGCAATGTGAACACTTTTGCTTCCCAGGCACAGAGAAGGTGCTAGCAGGGAATTCTCTGCCTGCCTTTCCCCAGTGCTCTGCAAGCTCTCCAGGGCAACATAAAATCTGGGGCTCTGTGCTTTCTTTCCTTCTGAACAAGTGTTAGTGTTTTCTGCACAAACGCGATTCTGCGAAGCAATGTGAACACTTCTCCTTCCCAGGCACAGAGAAGGTGCTAGCAGGGAATTCTCTGCCTGCCTTTCCCCAGTGCTCTGCAAGCTCTCCAGGGCAACATAAAATGTGGGGCTCTGTGCTTTCTTTCCTTCTGAACAAGTGTTAGTGTTTTCTGCACAAACACGATTCTGCGAAGCAATGTCAACACTTCTCCTTCCCAGGCACAGAGAAGGTGCTAGCAGGGAATTCTCTGCCTGCTTTTCCCCAGTGCTCTGCAAGCTCTCCAGGGCAACATAAAATGTGGGGCTCTGTGCTTTCTTTCCTTCTGAACAAGTGTTAGTGTTTTCTGCACAAACGCGATTCTGCGAAGCAATGTGAACACTTCTCCTTCCCAGGCACAGAGAAGGTGCTAGCAGGGAATTCTCTGCCTGCTTTTCCCCAGTGCTCTGCAAGCTCTCCAGGGCAACATAAAATCTGGGGCTCTGTGCTTTCTTTCCTTCTGGACAAGTGTTAGTGTTTTCTGCACAAACGCGATTCTGCGAAGCAATGTGAACACTTTTGCTTCCCAGGCACAGAGAAGGTGCTAGCAGGGAATTCTCTGCCTGCCTTTCCCCAGTGCTCTGCAAGCTCTCCAGGGCAACATAAAATGTGGGGCCCTGTGCTTTCTTTCCTTCTGAACAAGTGTTAGTGTTTTCTGCACAAACGCGATTCTGCGAAGCAATGTGAACACTTCTCCTTCCCAGGCACAGAGAAGGTGCTAGCAGGGAATTCTCTGCCTGCCTTTCCCCAGTGCTCTGCAAGCTCTCCAGGGCAACATAAAATCTGGGGCTCTGTGCTTTCTTTCCTTCTGAACAAGTGTTAGTGTTTTCTGCACAAACACGATTCTGCGAAGCAATGTGAACACTTCTCCTTCCCAGGCACAGAGAAGGTGCTAGCAGGGAATTCTCTGCCTGCTTTTCCCCAGTGCTCTGCAAGCTCTCCAGGGCAACATAAAATGTGGGGCTCTGTGCTTTCTTTCCTTCTGAACAAGTGTTAGTGTTTTCTGCACAAACGCGATTCTGCGAAGCAATGTGAACACTTTTGCTTCCCAGGCACAAAGAAGGTGCTAGCAGGGAATTCTCTGCCTGCCTTTCCCCAGTGCTCTGCAAGCTCTCCAGGGCAACATAAAATGTGGGGCTCTGTGCTTTCTTTCCTTCTGAACAAGTGTTAGTGTTTTCTGCACAAACGCGATTCTGCGAAACAATGTGAGCACTTCTCCTTCCCAGGCACAGAGAAGGTGCTAGCAGGGAATTCTCTGCCTGCCTTTCCCCAGTGCTCTGCAAGCTCTCCAGGGCAACATAAAATGTGGGGCTCTGTGCTTTCTTTCCTTCTGAACAAGTGTTAGTGTTTTCTGCACAAACGCGATTCTGCGAAGCAATGTGAACACTTTTGCTTCCCAGGCACAGAGAAGGTGCTAGCAGGGAATTCTCTGCCTGCCTTTCCCCAGTGCTCTGCAAGCTCTCCAGGGCAACATAAAATCTGGGGCTCTGTGCTTTCTTTCCTTCTGAACAAGTGTTAGTGTTTTCTGCACAAACGCGATTCTGCGAAGCAATGTGAACACTTCTCCTTCCCAGGCACAGAGAAGGTGCTAGCAGGGAATTCTCTGCCTGCCTTGCCCCAGTGCTCTGCAAGCTGTCCAGGGCAACATAAAATGTGGGGCTCTGTGCTTTCTTTCCTTCTGGAGAAGTGTTACTGTTTTCTGCACAAACGCGATTCTGCGAAGCAATGTGAACACTTTTGCTTCCCAGGCACAGAGAAGGTGCTAGCAGGGAATTCTCTGCCTGCCTTTCCCCAGTGCTCTGCAAGCTCTCCAGGGCAACATAAAATCTGGGGCCCTGTGCTTTCTTTCCTTCTGAACAAGTGTTAGTGTTTTCTGCACAAACGCGATTCTGAGAAGCAATGTGAACACTTCTCCTTCCCAGGCACAGAGAAGGTGCTAGCAGGGAATTCTCTGCCTGCCTTTCCCCAGTGCTCTGCAAGCTCTCCAGGGCAACATAAAATCTGGGGCTCTGTGCTTTCTTTCCTTCTGAACAAGTGTTAGTGTTTTCTGCACAAACGCGATTCTGCGAAGCAATGTGAACACTTCTCCTTCCCAGGCACAGAGAAGGTGCTAGCAGGGAATTCTCTGCCTGCCTTTCCCCAGTGCTCCGCAAGCTCTCCAGGGCAACATAAAATCTGGGGCTCTGTGCTTTCTTTCCTTCTGAACAAGTGTTAGTGTTTTCTGCACAAACGCGATTCTGCGAAGCAATGTGAACACTTCTCCTTCCCAGGCACAGAGAAGGTGCTAGCAGGGAATTCTCTGCCTGCCTTTCCCCAGTGCTCTGCAAGCTCTCCAGGGCAACATAAAATCTGGGGCTCTGTGCTTTCTTTCCTTCTGAACAAGTGTTAGTGTTTTCTGCACAAACGCGATTCTGAGAAGCAATGTGAACACTTCTCCTTCCCAGGCACAGAGAAGGTGCTAGCAGGGAATTCTCTGCCTGCCTTTCCCCAGTGCTCTGCAAGCTCTCCAGGGCAACATAAAATCTGGGGCTCTGTGCTTTCTTTCCTTCTGAACAAGTGTTAGTGTTTTCTGCACAAACGCGATTCTGAGAAGCAATGTGAACACTTCTCCTTCCCAGGCACAGAGAAGGTGCTAGCAGGGAATTCTCTGCCTGCCTTTCCCCAGTGCTCTGCAAGCTCTCCAGGGCAACATAAAATGTGGGGCTCTGTGCTTTCTTTCCTTCTGAACAAGTGTCAGTGTTTTCTGCACAAACGCGATTCTGCGAAGCAATGTGAACACTTCTCCTTCCCAGGCACAGAGAAGGTGCTAGCAGGGAATTCTCTGCCTGCCTTTCCCCAGTGCTCTGCAAGCTCTCCAGGGCAACATAAAATCTGGGGCTCTGTGCTTTCTTTCCTTCTGAACAAGTGTTAGTGTTTTCTGCACAAACGCGATTCTGCGAAGCAATGTGAACACTTCTCCTTCCCAGGCACAGAGAAGGTGCTAGCAGGGAATTCTCTGCCTGCCTTTCCCCAGTGCTCTGCAAGCTCTCCAGGGCAACATAAAATGTGGGGCTCTGTGCTTTCTTTCCTTCTGGACAAGTGTTAGTGTTTTCTGCACAAACGCGATTCTGCGAAGCAATGTGAACACTTGTGCTTCCCAGGCACAGAGAAGGTGCTAGCAGGGAATTCTCTGCCTGCCTTTCCCCAGTGCTCTGCAAGCTCTCCAGGGCAACATAAAATGTGGGGCTCTGTGCTTTCTTTCCTTCTGAACAAGTGTTAGCGTTTTCTGCACAAACGCGATTCTGCGAAGCAATGTGAACACTTCTCCTTCCCAGGCACAGAGAAGGTGCTAGCAGGGAATTCTCTGCCTGCCTTTCCCCAGTGCTCCGCAAGCTCTCCAGGGCAACATAAAATGTGGGGCTCTGTGCTTTCTTTCCTTCTGAACAAGTGTTAGTGTTTTCTGCACAAACGCGATTCTGCGAAGCAATGTGAACACTTTTGCTTCCCAGGCACAGAGAAGGTGCTAGCAGGGAATTCTCTGCCTGCCTTTCCCCAGTGCTCTGCAAGCTCTCCAGGGCAACATAAAATGTGGGGCTCTGTGCTTTCTTTCCTTCTGGACAAGTGTTAGTGTTTTCTGCACAAACGCGATTCTGCGAAGCAATGTGAACACTTTTGCTTCCCAGGCACAGAGAAGGTGCTAGCAGGGAATTCTCTGCCTGCCTTTCCCCAGTGCTCTGCAAGCTCTCCAGGGCAACATAAAATCTGGGGCCCTGTGCTTTCTTTCCTTCTGAACAAGTGTTAGTGTTTTCTGCACAAACGCGATTCTGCGAAACAATGTGAGCACTTCTCCTTCCCAGGCACAGAGAAGGTGCTAGCAGGGAATTCTCTGCCTGCCTTTCCCCAGTGCTCTGCAAGCTCTCCAGGGCAACATAAAATCTGGGGCTCTGTGCTTTCTTTCCTTCTGAACAAGTGTTAGTGTTTTCTGCACAAACGCGATTCTGCGAAGCAATGTGAACACTTCTCCTTCCCAGGCACAGAGAAGGTGCTAGCAGGGAATTCTCTGCCTGCCTTTCCCCAGTGCTCCGCAAGCTCTCCAGGGCAACATAAAATCTGGGGCTCTGTGCTTTCTTTCCTTCTGAACAAGTGTTAGTGTTTTCTGCACAAACGCGATTCTGCGAAGCAATGTGAACACTTCTCCTTCCCAGGCACAGAGAAGGTGCTAGCAGGGAATTCTCTGCCTGCCTTTCCCCAGTGCTCTGCAAGCTCTCCAGGGCAACATAAAATCTGGGGCTCTGTGCTTTCTTTCCTTCTGAACAAGTGTTAGTGTTTTCTGCACAAACGCGATTCTGAGAAGCAATGTGAACACTTCTCCTTCCCAGGCACAGAGAAGGTGCTAGCAGGGAATTCTCTGCCTGCCTTTCCCCAGTGCTCTGCAAGCTCTCCAGGGCAACATAAAATCTGGGGCTCTGTGCTTTCTTTCCTTCTGAACAAGTGTTAGTGTTTTCTGCACAAACGCGAATCTGAGAAGCAATGTGAACACTTCTCCTTCCCAGGCACAGAGAAGGTGCTAGCAGGGAATTCTCTGCCTGCCTTTCCCCAGTGCTCTGCAAGCTCTCCAGGGCAACATAAAATCTGGGGCTCTGTGCTTTCTTTCCTTCTGAACAAGTGTTAGTGTTTTCTGCACAAACGCGATTCTGAGAAGCAATGTGAACACTTCTCCTTCCCAGGCACAGAGAAGGTGCTAGCAGGGAATTCTCTGCCTGCCTTTCCCCAGTGCTCTGCAAGCTCTCCAGGGCAACATAAAATGTGGGGCTCTGTGCTTTCTTTCCTTCTGGACAAGTGTTAGTGTTTTCTGCACAAACGCGATTCTGCGAAGCAATGTGAACACTTTTGCTTCCCAGGCACAGAGAAGGTGCTAGCAGGGAATTCTCTGCCTGCCTTTCCCCAGTGCTCTGCAAGCTCTCCAGGGCAACATAAAATCTGGGGCTCTGTGCTTTCTTTCCTTCTGAACAAGTGTTAGCGTTTTCTGCACAAACGCGATTCTGCGAAGCAATGTGAACACTTCTCCTTCCCAGGCACAGAGAAGGTGCTAGCAGGGAATTCTCTGCCTGCCTTTCCCCAGTGCTCCGCAAGCTCTCCAGGGCAACATAAAATGTGGGGCTCTGTGCTTTCTTTCCTTCTGAACAAGTGTTAGTGTTTTCTGCACAAACGCGATTCTGCGAAGCAATGTGAACACTTTTGCTTCCCAGGCACAGAGAAGGTGCTAGCAGGGAATTCTCTGCCTGCCTTTCCCCAGTGCTCTGCAAGCTCTCCAGGGCAACATAAAATCTGGGGCTCTGTGCTTTCTTTCCTTCTGAACAAGTGTTAGTGTTTTCTGCACAAACGCGATTCTGAGAAGCAATGTGAACACTTCTCCTTCCCAGGCACAGAGAAGGTGCTAGCAGGGAATTCTCTGCCTGCCTTTCCCCAGTGCTCCGCAAGCTCTCCAGGGCAACATAAAATCTGGGGCTCTGTGCTTTCTTTCCTTCTGAACAAGTGTTAGTGTTTTCTGCACAAACGCGATTCTGCGAAGCAATGTGAACACTTCTCCTTCCCAGGCACAGAGAAGGTGCTAGCAGGGAATTCTCTGCCTGCCTTGCCCCAGTGCTCTGCAAGCTCTCCAGGGCAACATAAAATGTGGGGCTCTGTGCTTTCTTTCCTTCTGAACAAGTGTTAGTGTTTTCTGCACAAACGCGATTCTGAGAAGCAATGTGAACACTTTTGCTTCCCAGGCACAGAGAAGGTGCTAGCAGGGAATTCTCTGCCTGCCTTTCCCCAGTGCTCTGCAAGCTCTCCAGGGCAACATAAAATGTGGGGCTCTGTGCTTTCTTTCCTTCTGAACAAGTGTTAGTGTTTTCTGCACAAACGCGATTCTGCGAAGCAATGTGAACACTTTTGCTTCCCAGGCACAGAGAAGGTGCTAGCAGGGAATTCTCTGCCTGCCTTTCCCCAGTGCTCTGCAAGCTCTCCAGGGCAACATAAAATCTGGGGCTCTGTGCTTTCTTTCCTTCTGAACAAGTGTCAGTGTTTTCTGCACAAACGCGATTCTGCGAAGCAATGTGAACACTTCTCCTTCCCAGGCACAGAGAAGGTGCTAGCAGGGAATTCTCTGCCTGCCTTTCCCCAGTGCTCTTCAAGCTCTCCAGGGCAACATAAAATCTGGGGCTCTGTGCTTTCTTTCCTTCTGAACAAGTGTTAGTGTTTTCTGCACAAACGCGATTCTGCGAAGCAATGTGAACACTTCTCCTTCCCAGGCACAGAGAAGGTGCTAGCAGGGAATTCTCTGCCTGCCTTTCCCCAGTGCTCTGCAAGCTCTCCAGGGCAACATAAAATCTGGGGCCCTGTGCTTTCTTTCCTTCTGAACAAGTGTTAGTGTTTTCTGCACAAACGCGATTCTGCGAAGCAATGTGAACACTTTTGCTTCCCAGGCACAGAGAAGGTGCTAGCAGGGAATTCTCTGCCTGCCTTTCCCCAGTGCTCTGCAAGCTCTCCAGGGCAACATAAAATGTGGGGCTCTGTGCTTTCTTTCCTTCTGAACAAGTGTTAGTGTTTTCTGCACAAACGCGATTCTGCGAAGCAATGTGAACACTTTTGCTTCCCAGGCACAGAGAAGGTGCTAGCAGGGAATTCTCTGCCTGCCTTTCCCCAGTGCTCTGCAAGCTCTCCAGGGCAACATAAAATGTGGGGCTCTGTGCTTTCTTTCCTTCTGAACAAGTGTTAGTGTTTTCTGCACAAACGCGATTCTGCGAAGCAATGTGAACACTTCTCCTTCCCAGGCACAGAGAAGGTGCTAGCAGGGAATTCTCTGCCTGCCTTTCCCCAGTGCTCTGCAAGCTGTCCAGGGCAACATAAAATGTGGGGCTCTGTGCTTTCTTTCCTTCTGGACAAGTGTTAGTGTTTTCTGCACAAACGCGATTCTGCGAAGCAATGTGAACACTTTTGCTTCCCAGGCACAGAGAAGGTGCTAGCAGGGAATTCTCTGCCTGCCTTTCCCCAGTGCTCTGCAAGCTGTCCAGGGCAACATAAAATCTGGGGCCCTGTGCTTTCTTTCCTTCTGAACAAGTGTTAGTGTTTTCTGCACAAACGCGATTCTGCGAAACAATGTGAGCACTTCTCCTTCCCAGGCACAGAGAAGGTGCTAGCAGGGAATTCTCTGCCTGCCTTTCCCCAGTGCTCTGCAAGCTCTCCAGGGCAACATAAAATCTGGGGCCCTGTGCTTTCTTTCCTTCTGAACAAGTGTTAGTGTTTTCTGCACAAACGCGATTCTGCGAAGCAATGTGAACACTTTTGCTTCCCAGGCACAGAGAAGGTGCTAGCAGGGAATTCTCTGCCTGCCTTTCCCCAGTGCTCTGCAAGCTCTCCAGGGCAACATAAAATGTGGGGCTCTGTGCTTTCTTTCCTTCTGAACAAGTGTTAGTGTTTTCTGCACAAACGCGATTCTGCGAAGCAATGTGAACACTTCTCCTTCCCAGGCACAGAGAAGGTGCTAGCAGGGAATTCTCTGCCTGCCTTTCCCCAGTGCTCTGCAAGCTCTCCAGGGCAACATAAAATCTGGGGCTCTGTGCTTTCTTTCCTTCTGAACAAGTGTTAGTGTTTTCTGCACAAACGCGATTCTGAGAAGCAATGTGAACACTTCTCCTTCCCAGGCACAGAGAAGGTGCTAGCAGGGAATTCTCTGCCTGCCTTTCCCCAGTGCTCTGCAAGCTCTCCAGGGCAACATAAAATCTGGGGCTCTGTGCTTTCTTTCCTTCTGAACAAGTGTCAGTGTTTTCTGCACAAACGCGATTCTGCGAAGCAATGTGAACACTTTTGCTTCCCAGGCACAGAGAAGGTGCTAGCAGGGAATTCTCTGCCTGCCTTTCCCCAGTGCTCTGCAAGCTCTCCAGGGCAACATAAAATGTGGGGCTCTGTGCTTTCTTTCCTTCTGAACAAGTGTTAGTGTTTTCTGCACAAACGCGATTCTGCGAAGCAATGTGAACACTTCTCCTTCCCAGGCACAGAGAAGGTGCTAGCAGGGAATTCTCTGCCTGCCTTTCCCCAGTGCTCTGCAAGCTCTCCAGGGCAACATAAAATCTGGGGCTCTGTGCTTTCTTTCCTTCTGAACAAGTGTTAGTGTTTTCTGCACAAACGCGATTCTGCGAAGCAATGTGAACACTTCTCCTTCCCAGGCACAGAGAAGGTGCTAGCAGGGAATTCTCTGCCTGCCTTTCCCCAGTGCTCTGCAAGCTCTCCAGGGCAACATAAAATGTGGGGCTCTGTGCTTTCTTTCCTTCTGAACAAGTGTTAGTGTTTTCTGCACAAACGCGATTCTGCGAAGCAATGTGAACACTTTTGCTTCCCAGGCACAGAGAAGGTGCTAGCAGGGAATTCTCTGCCTGCCTTTCCCCAGTGCTCTGCAAGCTCTCCAGGGCAACATAAAATCTGGGGCTCTGTGCTTTCTTTCCTTCTGAACAAGTGTCAGTGTTTTCTGCACAAACGCGATTCTGCGAAGCAATGTGAACACTTCTCCTTCCCAGGCACAGAGAAGGTGCTAGCAGGGAATTCTCTGCCTGCCTTTCCCCAGTGCTCTTCAAGCTCTCCAGGGCAACATAAAATGTGGGGCTCTGTGCTTTCTTTCCTTCTGAACAAGTGTTAGTGTTTTCTGCACAAACGCGATTCTGCGAAGCAATGTGAACACTTCTCCTTCCCAGGCACAGAGAAGGTGCTAGCAGGGAATTCTCTGCCTGCCTTTCCCCAGTGCTCTGCAAGCTCTCCAGGGCAACATAAAATCTGGGGCCCTGTGCTTTCTTTCCTTCTGAACAAGTGTTAGTGTTTTCTGCACAAACGCGATTCTGCGAAGCAATGTGAACACTTTTGCTTCCCAGGCACAGAGAAGGTGCTAGCAGGGAATTCTCTGCCTGCCTTTCCCCAGTGCTCTGCAAGATCTCCAGGGCAACATAAAATCTGGGGCTCTGTGCTTTCTTTCCTTCTGAACAAGTGTTAGTGTTTTCTGCACAAACGCGATTCTGCGAAGCAATGTGAACACTTTTGCTTCCCAGGCACAGAGAAGGTGCTAGCAGGGAATTCTCTGCCTGCCTTTCCCCAGTGCTCTGCAAGCTCTCCAGGGCAACATAAAATCTGGGGCTCTGTGCTTTCTTTCCTTCTGAACAAGTGTTAGTGTTTTCTGCACAAACGCGATTCTGCGAAGCAATGTGAACACTTCTCCTTCCCAGGCACAGAGAAGGTGCTAGCAGGGAATTCTCTGCCTGCCTTTCCCCAGTGCTCTGCAAGCTCTCCAGGGCAACATAAAATCTGGGGCCCTGTGCTTTCTTTCCTTCTGAACAAGTGTTAGTGTTTTCTGCACAAACGCGATTCTGCGAAGCAATGTGAACACTTTTGCTTCCCAGGCACAGAGAAGGTGCTAGCAGGGAATTCTCTGCCTGCCTTTCCCCAGTGCTCTGCAAGCTCTCCAGGGCAACATAAAATCTGGGGCCCTGTGCTTTCTTTCCTTCTGAACAAGTGTTAGTGTTTTCTGCACAAACGCGATTCTGCGAAGCAATGTGAACACTTTTGCTTCCCAGGCACAGAGAAGGTGCTAGCAGGGAATTCTCTGCCTGCCTTTCCCCAGTGCTCTGCAAGCTCTCCAGGGCAACATAAAATCTGGGGCTCTGTGCTTTCTTTCCTTCTGAACAAGTGTTAGTGTTTTCTGCACAAACGCGATTCTGCGAAGCAATGTGAACACTTTTGCTTCCCAGGCACAGAGAAGGTGCTAGCAGGGAATTCTCTGCCTGCCTTTCCCCAGTGCTCTGCAAGCTCTCCAGGGCAACATAAAATCTGGGGCTCTGTGCTTTCTTTCCTTCTGAACAAGTGTTAGTGTTTTCTGCACAAACGCGATTCTGAGAAGCAATGTGAACACTTCTCCTTCCCAGGCACAGAGAAGGTGCTAGCAGGGAATTCTCTGCCTGCCTTTCCCCAGTGCTCCGCAAGCTCTCCAGGGCAACATAAAATCTGGGGCTCTGTGCTTTCTTTCCTTCTGAACAAGTGTTAGTGTTTTCTGCACAAACGCGATTCTGCGAAGCAATGTGAACACTTCTCCTTCCCAGGCACAGAGAAGGTGCTAGCAGGGAATTCTCTGCCTGCCTTGCCCCAGTGCTCTGCAAGCTCTCCAGGGCAACATAAAATGTGGGGCTCTGTGCTTTCTTTCCTTCTGAACAAGTGTTAGTGTTTTCTGCACAAACGCGATTCTGAGAAGCAATGTGAACACTTTTGCTTCCCAGGCACAGAGAAGGTGCTAGCAGGGAATTCTCTGCCTGCCTTTCCCCAGTGCTCTGCAAGCTCTCCAGGGCAACATAAAATGTGGGGCTCTGTGCTTTCTTTCCTTCTGAACAAGTGTTAGTGTTTTCTGCACAAACGCGATTCTGCGAAGCAATGTGAACACTTTTGCTTCCCAGGCACAGAGAAGGTGCTAGCAGGGAATTCTCTGCCTGCCTTTCCCCAGTGCTCTGCAAGCTCTCCAGGGCAACATAAAATCTGGGGCTCTGTGCTTTCTTTCCTTCTGAACAAGTGTCAGTGTTTTCTGCACAAACGCGATTCTGCGAAGCAATGTGAACACTTCTCCTTCCCAGGCACAGAGAAGGTGCTAGCAGGGAATTCTCTGCCTGCCTTTCCCCAGTGCTCTTCAAGCTCTCCAGGGCAACATAAAATCTGGGGCTCTGTGCTTTCTTTCCTTCTGAACAAGTGTTAGTGTTTTCTGCACAAACGCGATTCTGCGAAGCAATGTGAACACTTCTCCTTCCCAGGCACAGAGAAGGTGCTAGCAGGGAATTCTCTGCCTGCCTTTCCCCAGTGCTCTGCAAGCTCTCCAGGGCAACATAAAATCTGGGGCCCTGTGCTTTCTTTCCTTCTGAACAAGTGTTAGTGTTTTCTGCACAAACGCGATTCTGCGAAGCAATGTGAACACTTTTGCTTCCCAGGCACAGAGAAGGTGCTAGCAGGGAATTCTCTGCCTGCCTTTCCCCAGTGCTCTGCAAGCTCTCCAGGGCAACATAAAATGTGGGGCTCTGTGCTTTCTTTCCTTCTGAACAAGTGTTAGTGTTTTCTGCACAAACGCGATTCTGCGAAGCAATGTGAACACTTTTGCTTCCCAGGCACAGAGAAGGTGCTAGCAGGGAATTCTCTGCCTGCCTTTCCCCAGTGCTCTGCAAGCTCTCCAGGGCAACATAAAATGTGGGGCTCTGTGCTTTCTTTCCTTCTGAACAAGTGTTAGTGTTTTCTGCACAAACGCGATTCTGCGAAGCAATGTGAACACTTCTCCTTCCCAGGCACAGAGAAGGTGCTAGCAGGGAATTCTCTGCCTGCCTTTCCCCAGTGCTCTGCAAGCTGTCCAGGGCAACATAAAATGTGGGGCTCTGTGCTTTCTTTCCTTCTGGACAAGTGTTAGTGTTTTCTGCACAAACGCGATTCTGCGAAGCAATGTGAACACTTTTGCTTCCCAGGCACAGAGAAGGTGCTAGCAGGGAATTCTCTGCCTGCCTTTCCCCAGTGCTCTGCAAGCTGTCCAGGGCAACATAAAATCTGGGGCCCTGTGCTTTCTTTCCTTCTGAACAAGTGTTAGTGTTTTCTGCACAAACGCGATTCTGCGAAACAATGTGAACACTTCTCCTTCCCAGGCACAGAGAAGGTGCTAGCAGGGAATTCTCTGCCTGCCTTTCCCCAGTGCTCTGCAAGCTCTCCAGGGCAACATAAAATCTGGGGCCCTGTGCTTTCTTTCCTTCTGAACAAGTGTTAGTGTTTTCTGCACAAACGCGATTCTGCGAAGCAATGTGAACACTTTTGCTTCCCAGGCACAGAGAAGGTGCTAGCAGGGAATTCTCTGCCTGCCTTTCCCCAGTGCTCTGCAAGCTCTCCAGGGCAACATAAAATGTGGGGCTCTGTGCTTTCTTTCCTTCTGAACAAGTGTTAGTGTTTTCTGCACAAACGCGATTCTGCGAAGCAATGTGAACACTTCTCCTTCCCAGGCACAGAGAAGGTGCTAGCAGGGAATTCTCTGCCTGCCTTTCCCCAGTGCTCTGCAAGCTCTCCAGGGCAACATAAAATCTGGGGCTCTGTGCTTTCTTTCCTTCTGAACAAGTGTTAGTGTTTTCTGCACAAACGCGATTCTGAGAAGCAATGTGAACACTTCTCCTTCCCAGGCACAGAGAAGGTGCTAGCAGGGAATTCTCTGCCTGCCTTTCCCCAGTGCTCTGCAAGCTCTCCAGGGCAACATAAAATCTGGGGCTCTGTGCTTTCTTTCCTTCTGAACAAGTGTCAGTGTTTTCTGCACAAACGCGATTCTGCGAAGCAATGTGAACACTTTTGCTTCCCAGGCACAGAGAAGGTGCTAGCAGGGAATTCTCTGCCTGCCTTTCCCCAGTGCTCTGCAAGCTCTCCAGGGCAACATAAAATGTGGGGCTCTGTGCTTTCTTTCCTTCTGAACAAGTGTTAGTGTTTTCTGCACAAACGCGATTCTGCGAAGCAATGTGAACACTTCTCCTTCCCAGGCACAGAGAAGGTGCTAGCAGGGAATTCTCTGCCTGCCTTTCCCCAGTGCTCTGCAAGCTCTCCAGGGCAACATAAAATCTGGGGCTCTGTGCTTTCTTTCCTTCTGAACAAGTGTTAGTGTTTTCTGCACAAACGCGATTCTGCGAAGCAATGTGAACACTTCTCCTTCCCAGGCACAGAGAAGGTGCTAGCAGGGAATTCTCTGCCTGCCTTTCCCCAGTGCTCCGCAAGCTCTCCAGGGCAACATAAAATCTGGGGCTCTGTGCTTTCTTTCCTTCTGAACAAGTGTTAGTGTTTTCCGCACAAACGCGATTCTGCGAAGCAATGTGAACACTTTTGCTTCCCAGGCACAGAGAAGGTGCTAGCAGGGAATTCTCTGCCTGCCTTTCCCCAGTGCTCTGCAAGCTCTCCAGGGCAACATAAAATGTGGGGCTCTGTGCTTTCTTTCCTTCTGAACAAGTGTTAGTGTTTTCTGCACAAACGCGATTCTGAGAAGCAATGTGAACACTTCTCCTTCCCAGGCACAGAGAAGGTGCTAGCAGGGAATTCTCTGCCTGCCTTTCCCCAGTGCTCTGCAAGCTCTCCAGGGCAACATAAAATGTGGGGCTCTGTGCTTTCTTTCCTTCTGAACAAGTGTTAGTGTTTTCTGCACAAACGCGATTCTGCGAAGCAATGTGAACACTTTTGCTTCCCAGGCACAGAGAAGGTGCTAGCAGGGAATTCTCTGCCTGCCTTTCCCCAGTGCTCTGCAAGCTCTCCAGGGCAACATAAAATCTGGGGCTCTGTGCTTTCTTTCCTTCTGAACAAGTGTCAGTGTTTTCTGCACAAACGCGATTCTGCGAAGCAATGTGAACACTTCTCCTTCCCAGGCACAGAGAAGGTGCTAGCAGGGAATTCTCTGCCTGCCTTTCCCCAGTGCTCTTCAAGCTCTCCAGGGCAACATAAAATGTGGGGCTCTGTGCTTTCTTTCCTTCTGAACAAGTGTTAGTGTTTTCTGCACAAACGCGATTCTGCGAAGCAATGTGAACACTTCTCCTTCCCAGGCACAGAGAAGGTGCTAGCAGGGAATTCTCTGCCTGCCTTTCCCCAGTGCTCTGCAAGCTCTCCAGGGCAACATAAAATCTGGGGCCCTGTGCTTTCTTTCCTTCTGAACAAGTGTTAGTGTTTTCTGCACAAACGCGATTCTGCGAAGCAATGTGAACACTTTTGCTTCCCAGGCACAGAGAAGGTGCTAGCAGGGAATTCTCTGCCTGCCTTTCCCCAGTGCTCTGCAAGATCTCCAGGGCAACATAAAATCTGGGGCTCTGTGCTTTCTTTCCTTCTGAACAAGTGTTAGTGTTTTCTGCACAAACGCGATTCTGCGAAGCAATGTGAACACTTCTCCTTCCCAGGCACAGAGAAGGTGCTAGCAGGGAATTCTCTGCCTGCCTTTCCCCAGTGCTCCGCAAGCTCTCCAGGGCAACATAAAATCTGGGGCTCTGTGCTTTCTTTCCTTCTGAACAAGTGTTAGTGTTTTCCGCACAAACGCGATTCTGCGAAGCAATGTGAACACTTTTGCTTCCCAGGCACAGAGAAGGTGCTAGCAGGGAATTCTCTGCCTGCCTTTCCCCAGTGCTCTGCAAGCTCTCCAGGGCAACATAAAATGTGGGGCTCTGTGCTTTCTTTCCTTCTGAACAAGTGTTAGTGTTTTCTGCACAAACGCGATTCTGAGAAGCAATGTGAACACTTTTGCTTCCCAGGCACAGAGAAGGTGCTAGCAGGGAATTCTCTGCCTGCCTTTCCCCAGTGCTCTGCAAGCTCTCCAGGGCAACATAAAATCTGGGGCTCTGTGCTTTCTTTCCTTCTGAACAAGTGTCAGTGTTTTCTGCACAAACGCGATTCTGCGAAGCAATGTGAACACTTCTCCTTCCCAGGCACAGAGAAGGTGCTAGCAGGGAATTCTCTGCCTGCCTTTCCCCAGTGCTCTTCAAGCTCTCCAGGGCAACATAAAATGTGGGGCTCTGTGCTTTCTTTCCTTCTGAACAAGTGTTAGTGTTTTCTGCACAAACGCGATTCTGCGAAGCAATGTGAACACTTCTCCTTCCCAGGCACAGAGAAGGTGCTAGCAGGGAATTCTCTGCCTGCCTTTCCCCAGTGCTCTGCAAGATCTCCAGGGCAACATAAAATCTGGGGCCCTGTGCTTTCTTTCCTTCTGAACAAGTGTTAGTGTTTTCTGCACAAACGCGATTCTGCGAAGCAATGTGAACACTTTTGCTTCCCAGGCACAGAGAAGGTGCTAGCAGGGAATTCTCTGCCTGCCTTTCCCCAGTGCTCTGCAAGCTCTCCAGGGCAACATAAAATCTGGGGCTCTGTGCTTTCTTTCCTTCTGAACAAGTGTTAGTGTTTTCTGCACAAACGCGATTCTGCGAAGCAATGTGAACACTTCTCCTTCCCAGGCACAGAGAAGGTGCTAGCAGGGAATTCTCTGCCTGCCTTTCCCCAGTGCTCTGCAAGCTCTCCAGGGCAACATAAAATCTGGGGCCCTGTGCTTTCTTTCCTTCTGAACAAGTGTTAGTGTTTTCTGCACAAACGCGATTCTGCGAAGCAATGTGAACACTTTTGCTTCCCAGGCACAGAGAAGGTGCTAGCAGGGAATTCTCTGCCTGCCTTTCCCCAGTGCTCTGCAAGCTCTCCAGGGCAACATAAAATCTGGGGCTCTGTGCTTTCTTTCCTTCTGAACAAGTGTTAGTGTTTTCTGCACAAACGCGATTCTGCGAAGCAATGTGAACACTTCTCCTTCCCAGGCACAGAGAAGGTGCTAGCAGGGAATTCTCTGCCTGCCTTTCCCCAGTGCTCTGCAAGCTCTCCAGGGCAACATAAAATGTGGGGCTCTGTGCTTTCTTTCCTTCTGGACAAGTGTTAGTGTTTTCTGCACAAACGCGATTCTGCGAAGCAATGTGAACACTTGTGCTTCCCAGGCACAGAGAAGGTGCTAGCAGGGAATTCTCTGCCTGCCTTTCCCCAGTGCTCTGCAAGCTCTCCAGGGCAACATAAAATGTGGGGCTCTGTGCTTTCTTTCCTTCTGAACAAGTGTTAGCGTTTTCTGCACAAACGCGATTCTGCGAAGCAATGTGAACACTTCTCCTTCCCAGGCACAGAGAAGGTGCTAGCAGGGAATTCTCTGCCTGCCTTTCCCCAGTGCTCCGCAAGCTCTCCAGGGCAACATAAAATGTGGGGCTCTGTGCTTTCTTTCCTTCTGAACAAGTGTTAGTGTTTTCTGCACAAACGCGATTCTGCGAAGCAATGTGAACACTTCTCCTTCCCAGGCACAGAGAAGGTGCTAGCAGGGAATTCTCTGCCTGCCTTTCCCCAGTGCTCTGCAAGCTCTCCAGGGCAACATAAAATGTGGGGCTCTGTGCTTTCTTTCCTTCTGGACAAGTGTTAGTGTTTTCTGCACAAACGCGATTCTGCGAAGCAATGTGAACACTTTTGCTTCCCAGGCACAGAGAAGGTGCTAGCAGGGAATTCTCTGCCTGCCTTTCCCCAGTGCTCTGCAAGCTCTCCAGGGCAACATAAAATCTGGGGCCCTGTGCTTTCTTTCCTTCTGAACAAGTGTTAGTGTTTTCTGCACAAACGCGATTCTGAGAAGCAATGTGAACACTTCTCCTTCCCAGGCACAGAGAAGGTGCTAGCAGGGAATTCTCTGCCTGCCTTTCCCCAGTGCTCTGCAAGCTCTCCAGGGCAACATAAAATCTGGGGCTCTGTGCTTTCTTTCCTTCTGAACAAGTGTTAGTGTTTTCTGCACAAACGCGATTCTGCGAAGCAATGTGAACACTTCTCCTTCCCAGGCACAGAGAAGGTGCTAGCAGGGAATTCTCTGCCTGCCTTTCCCCAGTGCTCCGCAAGCTCTCCAGGGCAACATAAAATCTGGGGCTCTGTGCTTTCTTTCCTTCTGAACAAGTGTTAGTGTTTTCTGCACAAACGCGATTCTGCGAAGCAATGTGAACACTTCTCCTTCCCAGGCACAGAGAAGGTGCTAGCAGGGAATTCTCTGCCTGCCTTTCCCCAGTGCTCTGCAAGCTCTCCAGGGCAACATAAAATCTGGGGCTCTGTGCTTTCTTTCCTTCTGAACAAGTGTTAGTGTTTTCTGCACAAACGCGATTCTGAGAAGCAATGTGAACACTTCTCCTTCCCAGGCACAGAGAAGGTGCTAGCAGGGAATTCTCTGCCTGCCTTTCCCCAGTGCTCTGCAAGCTCTCCAGGGCAACATAAAATCTGGGGCTCTGTGCTTTCTTTCCTTCTGAACAAGTGTTAGTGTTTTCTGCACAAACGCGATTCTGAGAAGCAATGTGAACACTTCTCCTTCCCAGGCACAGAGAAGGTGCTAGCAGGGAATTCTCTGCCTGCCTTTCCCCAGTGCTCTGCAAGCTCTCCAGGGCAACATAAAATGTGGGGCTCTGTGCTTTCTTTCCTTCTGAACAAGTGTCAGTGTTTTCTGCACAAACGCGATTCTGCGAAGCAATGTGAACACTTCTCCTTCCCAGGCACAGAGAAGGTGCTAGCAGGGAATTCTCTGCCTGCCTTTCCCCAGTGCTCTGCAAGCTCTCCAGGGCAACATAAAATCTGGGGCTCTGTGCTTTCTTTCCTTCTGAACAAGTGTTAGTGTTTTCTGCACAAACGCGATTCTGAGAAGCAATGTGAACACTTCTCCTTCCCAGGCACAGAGAAGGTGCTAGCAGGGAATTCTCTGCCTGCCTTTCCCCAGTGCTCTGCAAGCTGTCCAGGGCAACATAAAATCTGGGGCTCTGTGCTTTCTTTCCTTCTGGACAAGTGTTAGTGTTTTCTGCACAAACGCGATTCTGCGAAGCAATGTGAACACTTTTGCTTCCCAGGCACAGAGAAGGTGCTAGCAGGGAATTCTCTGCCTGCCTTTCCCCAGTGCTCTGCAAGCTCTCCAGGGCAACATAAAATCTGGGGCTCTGTGCTTTCTTTCCTTCTGAACAAGTGTTAGCGTTTTCTGCACAAACGCGATTCTGCGAAGCAATGTGAACACTTCTCCTTCCCAGGCACAGAGAAGGTGCTAGCAGGGAATTCTCTGCCTGCCTTTCCCCAGTGCTCCGCAAGCTCTCCAGGGCAACATAAAATGTGGGGCTCTGTGCTTTCTTTCCTTCTGAACAAGTGTTAGTGTTTTCTGCACAAACGCGATTCTGCGAAGCAATGTGAACACTTTTGCTTCCCAGGCACAGAGAAGGTGCTAGCAGGGAATTCTCTGCCTGCCTTTCCCCAGTGCTCTGCAAGCTCTCCAGGGCAACATAAAATCTGGGGCTCTGTGCTTTCTTTCCTTCTGAACAAGTGTTAGTGTTTTCTGCACAAACGCGATTCTGAGAAGCAATGTGAACACTTCTCCTTCCCAGGCACAGAGAAGGTGCTAGCAGGGAATTCTCTGCCTGCCTTTCCCCAGTGCTCCGCAAGCTCTCCAGGGCAACATAAAATCTGGGGCTCTGTGCTTTCTTTCCTTCTGAACAAGTGTTAGTGTTTTCTGCACAAACGCGATTCTGCGAAGCAATGTGAACACTTCTCCTTCCCAGGCACAGAGAAGGTGCTAGCAGGGAATTCTCTGCCTGCCTTGCCCCAGTGCTCTGCAAGCTCTCCAGGGCAACATAAAATGTGGGGCTCTGTGCTTTCTTTCCTTCTGAACAAGTGTTAGTGTTTTCTGCACAAACGCGATTCTGAGAAGCAATGTGAACACTTTTGCTTCCCAGGCACAGAGAAGGTGCTAGCAGGGAATTCTCTGCCTGCCTTTCCCCAGTGCTCTGCAAGCTCTCCAGGGCAACATAAAATGTGGGGCTCTGTGCTTTCTTTCCTTCTGAACAAGTGTTAGTGTTTTCTGCACAAACGCGATTCTGCGAAGCAATGTGAACACTTTTGCTTCCCAGGCACAGAGAAGGTGCTAGCAGGGAATTCTCTGCCTGCCTTTCCCCAGTGCTCTGCAAGCTCTCCAGGGCAACATAAAATCTGGGGCTCTGTGCTTTCTTTCCTTCTGAACAAGTGTCAGTGTTTTCTGCACAAACGCGATTCTGCGAAGCAATGTGAACACTTCTCCTTCCCAGGCACAGAGAAGGTGCTAGCAGGGAATTCTCTGCCTGCCTTTCCCCAGTGCTCTTCAAGCTCTCCAGGGCAACATAAAATCTGGGGCTCTGTGCTTTCTTTCCTTCTGAACAAGTGTTAGTGTTTTCTGCACAAACGCGATTCTGCGAAGCAATGTGAACACTTCTCCTTCCCAGGCACAGAGAAGGTGCTAGCAGGGAATTCTCTGCCTGCCTTTCCCCAGTGCTCTGCAAGCTCTCCAGGGCAACATAAAATCTGGGGCCCTGTGCTTTCTTTCCTTCTGAACAAGTGTTAGTGTTTTCTGCACAAACGCGATTCTGCGAAGCAATGTGAACACTTTTGCTTCCCAGGCACAGAGAAGGTGCTAGCAGGGAATTCTCTGCCTGCCTTTCCCCAGTGCTCTGCAAGCTCTCCAGGGCAACATAAAATGTGGGGCTCTGTGCTTTCTTTCCTTCTGAACAAGTGTTAGTGTTTTCTGCACAAACGCGATTCTGCGAAGCAATGTGAACACTTTTGCTTCCCAGGCACAGAGAAGGTGCTAGCAGGGAATTCTCTGCCTGCCTTTCCCCAGTGCTCTGCAAGCTCTCCAGGGCAACATAAAATGTGGGGCTCTGTGCTTTCTTTCCTTCTGAACAAGTGTTAGTGTTTTCTGCACAAACGCGATTCTGCGAAGCAATGTGAACACTTCTCCTTCCCAGGCACAGAGAAGGTGCTAGCAGGGAATTCTCTGCCTGCCTTTCCCCAGTGCTCTGCAAGCTCTCCAGGGCAACATAAAATCTGGGGCTCTGTGCTTTCTTTCCTTCTGAACAAGTGTTAGTGTTTTCTGCACAAACGCGATTCTGCGAAGCAATGTGAACACTTCTCCTTCCCAGGCACAGAGAAGGTGCTAGCAGGGAATTCTCTGCCTGCCTTTCCCCAGTGCTCTGCAAGCTCTCCAGGGCAACATAAAATGTGGGGCTCTGTGCTTTCTTTCCTTCTGAACAAGTGTTAGTGTTTTCTGCACAAACGCGATTCTGCGAAGCAATGTGAACACTTTTGCTTCCCAGGCACAGAGAAGGTGCTAGCAGGGAATTCTCTGCCTGCCTTTCCCCAGTGCTCTGCAAGCTCTCCAGGGCAACATAAAATCTGGGGCTCTGTGCTTTCTTTCCTTCTGAACAAGTGTCAGTGTTTTCTGCACAAACGCGATTCTGCGAAGCAATGTGAACACTTCTCCTTCCCAGGCACAGAGAAGGTGCTAGCAGGGAATTCTCTGCCTGCCTTTCCCCAGTGCTCTTCAAGCTCTCCAGGGCAACATAAAATGTGGGGCTCTGTGCTTTCTTTCCTTCTGAACAAGTGTTAGTGTTTTCTGCACAAACGCGATTCTGCGAAGCAATGTGAACACTTCTCCTTCCCAGGCACAGAGAAGGTGCTAGCAGGGAATTCTCTGCCTGCCTTTCCCCAGTGCTCTGCAAGCTCTCCAGGGCAACATAAAATCTGGGGCCCTGTGCTTTCTTTCCTTCTGAACAAGTGTTAGTGTTTTCTGCACAAACGCGATTCTGCGAAGCAATGTGAACACTTTTGCTTCCCAGGCACAGAGAAGGTGCTAGCAGGGAATTCTCTGCCTGCCTTTCCCCAGTGCTCTGCAAGATCTCCAGGGCAACATAAAATCTGGGGCTCTGTGCTTTCTTTCCTTCTGAACAAGTGTTAGTGTTTTCTGCACAAACGCGATTCTGCGAAGCAATGTGAACACTTTTGCTTCCCAGGCACAGAGAAGGTGCTAGCAGGGAATTCTCTGCCTGCCTTTCCCCAGTGCTCTGCAAGCTCTCCAGGGCAACATAAAATCTGGGGCTCTGTGCTTTCTTTCCTTCTGAACAAGTGTTAGTGTTTTCTGCACAAACGCGATTCTGCGAAGCAATGTGAACACTTCTCCTTCCCAGGCACAGAGAAGGTGCTAGCAGGGAATTCTCTGCCTGCCTTTCCCCAGTGCTCTGCAAGCTCTCCAGGGCAACATAAAATCTGGGGCCCTGTGCTTTCTTTCCTTCTGAACAAGTGTTAGTGTTTTCTGCACAAACGCGATTCTGCGAAGCAATGTGAACACTTTTGCTTCCCAGGCACAGAGAAGGTGCTAGCAGGGAATTCTCTGCCTGCCTTTCCCCAGTGCTCTGCAAGCTCTCCAGGGCAACATAAAATCTGGGGCCCTGTGCTTTCTTTCCTTCTGAACAAGTGTTAGTGTTTTCTGCACAAACGCGATTCTGCGAAGCAATGTGAACACTTTTGCTTCCCAGGCACAGAGAAGGTGCTAGCAGGGAATTCTCTGCCTGCCTTTCCCCAGTGCTCTGCAAGCTCTCCAGGGCAACATAAAATCTGGGGCTCTGTGCTTTCTTTCCTTCTGAACAAGTGTTAGTGTTTTCTGCACAAACGCGATTCTGCGAAGCAATGTGAACACTTTTGCTTCCCAGGCACAGAGAAGGTGCTAGCAGGGAATTCTCTGCCTGCCTTTCCCCAGTGCTCTGCAAGCTCTCCAGGGCAACATAAAATCTGGGGCTCTGTGCTTTCTTTCCTTCTGAACAAGTGTTAGTGTTTTCTGCACAAACGCGATTCTGAGAAGCAATGTGAACACTTCTCCTTCCCAGGCACAGAGAAGGTGCTAGCAGGGAATTCTCTGCCTGCCTTTCCCCAGTGCTCCGCAAGCTCTCCAGGGCAACATAAAATCTGGGGCTCTGTGCTTTCTTTCCTTCTGAACAAGTGTTAGTGTTTTCTGCACAAACGCGATTCTGCGAAGCAATGTGAACACTTCTCCTTCCCAGGCACAGAGAAGGTGCTAGCAGGGAATTCTCTGCCTGCCTTGCCCCAGTGCTCTGCAAGCTCTCCAGGGCAACATAAAATGTGGGGCTCTGTGCTTTCTTTCCTTCTGAACAAGTGTTAGTGTTTTCTGCACAAACGCGATTCTGAGAAGCAATGTGAACACTTTTGCTTCCCAGGCACAGAGAAGGTGCTAGCAGGGAATTCTCTGCCTGCCTTTCCCCAGTGCTCTGCAAGCTCTCCAGGGCAACATAAAATGTGGGGCTCTGTGCTTTCTTTCCTTCTGAACAAGTGTTAGTGTTTTCTGCACAAACGCGATTCTGCGAAGCAATGTGAACACTTTTGCTTCCCAGGCACAGAGAAGGTGCTAGCAGGGAATTCTCTGCCTGCCTTTCCCCAGTGCTCTGCAAGCTCTCCAGGGCAACATAAAATCTGGGGCTCTGTGCTTTCTTTCCTTCTGAACAAGTGTCAGTGTTTTCTGCACAAACGCGATTCTGCGAAGCAATGTGAACACTTCTCCTTCCCAGGCACAGAGAAGGTGCTAGCAGGGAATTCTCTGCCTGCCTTTCCCCAGTGCTCTTCAAGCTCTCCAGGGCAACATAAAATCTGGGGCTCTGTGCTTTCTTTCCTTCTGAACAAGTGTTAGTGTTTTCTGCACAAACGCGATTCTGCGAAGCAATGTGAACACTTCTCCTTCCCAGGCACAGAGAAGGTGCTAGCAGGGAATTCTCTGCCTGCCTTTCCCCAGTGCTCTGCAAGCTCTCCAGGGCAACATAAAATCTGGGGCCCTGTGCTTTCTTTCCTTCTGAACAAGTGTTAGTGTTTTCTGCACAAACGCGATTCTGCGAAGCAATGTGAACACTTTTGCTTCCCAGGCACAGAGAAGGTGCTAGCAGGGAATTCTCTGCCTGCCTTTCCCCAGTGCTCTGCAAGCTCTCCAGGGCAACATAAAATGTGGGGCTCTGTGCTTTCTTTCCTTCTGAACAAGTGTTAGTGTTTTCTGCACAAACGCGATTCTGCGAAGCAATGTGAACACTTTTGCTTCCCAGGCACAGAGAAGGTGCTAGCAGGGAATTCTCTGCCTGCCTTTCCCCAGTGCTCTGCAAGCTCTCCAGGGCAACATAAAATGTGGGGCTCTGTGCTTTCTTTCCTTCTGAACAAGTGTTAGTGTTTTCTGCACAAACGCGATTCTGCGAAGCAATGTGAACACTTCTCCTTCCCAGGCACAGAGAAGGTGCTAGCAGGGAATTCTCTGCCTGCCTTTCCCCAGTGCTCTGCAAGCTGTCCAGGGCAACATAAAATGTGGGGCTCTGTGCTTTCTTTCCTTCTGGACAAGTGTTAGTGTTTTCTGCACAAACGCGATTCTGCGAAGCAATGTGAACACTTTTGCTTCCCAGGCACAGAGAAGGTGCTAGCAGGGAATTCTCTGCCTGCCTTTCCCCAGTGCTCTGCAAGCTGTCCAGGGCAACATAAAATCTGGGGCCCTGTGCTTTCTTTCCTTCTGAACAAGTGTTAGTGTTTTCTGCACAAACGCGATTCTGCGAAACAATGTGAACACTTCTCCTTCCCAGGCACAGAGAAGGTGCTAGCAGGGAATTCTCTGCCTGCCTTTCCCCAGTGCTCTGCAAGCTCTCCAGGGCAACATAAAATCTGGGGCCCTGTGCTTTCTTTCCTTCTGAACAAGTGTTAGTGTTTTCTGCACAAACGCGATTCTGCGAAGCAATGTGAACACTTTTGCTTCCCAGGCACAGAGAAGGTGCTAGCAGGGAATTCTCTGCCTGCCTTTCCCCAGTGCTCTGCAAGCTCTCCAGGGCAACATAAAATGTGGGGCTCTGTGCTTTCTTTCCTTCTGAACAAGTGTTAGTGTTTTCTGCACAAACGCGATTCTGCGAAGCAATGTGAACACTTCTCCTTCCCAGGCACAGAGAAGGTGCTAGCAGGGAATTCTCTGCCTGCCTTTCCCCAGTGCTCTGCAAGCTCTCCAGGGCAACATAAAATCTGGGGCTCTGTGCTTT
>JASWHU010000770.1:0-26003 GCA_030819815.1 Strix occidentalis | reverse complement strand
CCCCTCCCAGTCCTTCCCAGTGTATCCCAATCCCCTCCCAGCCCCTCCCAGTCTACCCCAATCCCCTCCCAGCGTACCCCCCCATCCCCTCCCAGTCTCTCCCAGTGCCTCCCAGTCCCACCTGTAGACGCCCACCACCACGGCGTGGTCCCTCTCGTAGGGCTCCAGCGTCAGCTGCTCCTGCGGCCGCAGCCGCTCCCCCGCCATCTTGCGCACCTCCCCCGCGAACACGGCCTCGGCCGGCGCCGTCGAGTCGATGCAGTTTGCCTGTGGGCGGGGCCGCGCTTGGACACGCCCACGGGGGCGGGGCCACGCTCAAACACACCCACTTATGGGCAGGGCCACTCTTGGACATGACCATGGGGGGCGGGGTCATGCTTGGACACGCCCACGGGGGGAGAATCACGTTTGGATACGCCCATTGGGGGCAGGGCCATGCCAAACATGTCCATGGGGGCGGGACCATGGTCAGACACGCCCACTGGGGGCGGGGCTACAGGGGGATGGGGTGGGGCTATGGGAGGGTTATGGGGGTATTTAACCGCCCCCCCCGGGGCAAGAGAAGCAGTTACTGGGCTTTACTGGTTCCTAGGGGCCTGTTACTGGGCCCTACTGGTTCTCAGGGGCCTGCTACTGGTTCCCAGTGGTCCGTTACTGGGTCTTACTACTTCCCCGTGCCCTGCTACTGGGCCTTACTGGTTCCCAGGCGCCTGCTACTGGTTCCCAGCAGTCTGTTACTGGGCCTTACTGGTTCCCCGTGCCCTGCTACTGGGCCTTACTGGTTCCCAGGCGCCTGCTACTGGGCCTTACTGGTTCCCAGGCGCCTGCTACTGGTTCCCAGCAGTCTGTTACTGGGCCTTACTGGTTCCCAGTGGCCTGTTACTGGTTTCTAATCACCTGTTACTGGGCCTTGCTGGTTCCCAGTACTCCATCACGAGTCCTTACCGGATCCCAGTGCCTGTTACTGGTTCCCAGTGCCTGTTACTGGTTCCCAGTGCCCCATTATGATTCCTTACTGGTTTCCAGCAGCCTCTTACTAGTTTATAATGACCCGTTACTGGTCCTTACTGGTTCCCAGTGCCCCCTTTATGCTTCCTGGTGCCTCATGACTGCTCAGTGCTGCTTCCCAGTGCCGAGTACTGGTGGGGACTGGTGGGTATTGGTGGGGACTGGTGTGTACTGGTCTATACTGGTGTGTACTGGTACCTTGATGGAGATGACGAAGTGGCCGCCGTTGCGCAGGAAGTTGTGGGCGTTGAGGGCCACGATGCGGGTCTGGTCCGGCTGCGCCACGTCTGCAAAGATCACGTCCACCATGCCTGGGGGGGGCACCCCAAAAATCAGGGGGACCCCAAAACCCCCCAAATCCCCCCAACCCCCCCCAGGCACCCCAAAAATCAGGGGCACCCCAAACCCCCCCTGACACCCTCCCAGGGCACCCCAAAAATCAGGGGGCACCCCAAAACCCCTCTGACCCCCCCCAAATCCCCCCCGACACCCCCCCAGGACACCCCAAAAATCAGGGGGCACCTCAAAACCCCCCAGGGTGCCCCAAAAATCAGAGGGCACCCCAAAAACCCCCTGACACCCTCCCAGGGCACTCCAAAAATCAGGGGGCACCCCAAAACCCCTCTGACCCCCCCAAATCCCCCCAACACCCCCCCAAGGCACCCCAAAAATCGGGGGGACCCCAATACCCCCCTGACACGCCCCCTGACCCCCCCAGGGCACCCCAAAAAATCAGGGGGCACCCCAAAAAGCCCCTGACACCCCCCCAGGGCACCCCAAAAAACAGGGGGTACCCCAAAACCCCCCTGGCACCCCCCAAAATCCCCCTGACCCCCCAGGGCACCCCAAAAATCAGGGGGCACCCCAAAAGCCCCTGACCCCCCCTGACCCCCCCCACAGCACCCCAAAAATGAGGGGGCACCCCAAAACCCCCCTGATACCCCCCCGAATCCTCTCCTCAGCCCCTCAGCACCCCAAAATTCTTCTCCAGGACCCCTAAAACACCCCAAAACCCACCTTAGATGCCCCCAACCCCCCAAAAAAAACTCCCCCATGTGGCCTCAAAGCTTCTCCCGCACCTCAAAGACCCCCCAAATTGTCTCCTAGAACCCCCGGGACCCCAAAAAACCTCCCCAGGACCCTCCAAAACACCCCAGAAACCCAAAAGCGCCCCAAAAACCTCTGAGAAAGACCTTGAGGTGCCTCCAGACCTTCTCCCAAACCTCCAAACCACCTTCAACACCCCCAAAATCTTCTCCTAGAACCCTCTGACACCCCCAAATTCTTCTCCAGGAGCCCCAAATCACCTCCAGACCCACCACAGATCCCCCAAAACCCACCTTAGATCCCCACAACACCCAAGAGCACCCCAAAAACCTTTTTGAGGTGCCTCAAAATGCCTCCAGACCTTCTCCCAAACCTCCAAACCACCTTGAACATCCCCAAAATCTTCTCCTAGATCCTCCTGACACCCCCAAATTCTTCTCTAGGACCCCCAAACTCACCACAGGTCCCCCCAAACCCACCTTAGATCCCCACAACACCCAAGAGCACCCCAAAAACCTCCATCAGATACCTTGAGGTGCCTCCAGATCTTCTCCCAAACCTCCAAACCACCTTCAACACCCCCAAAATCTTCTCCTAGATCCTCCTGACACCCCCAAATTCTTCTCTAGGTCCCTCAAATCACCTCCAGGCCCACCACAGGTTCCCCAAAACCCATCTCAGATCCCCACAACACCAAGAGCACCCCAAAAACCTCCATCAGACACCTCGAGGTGCCGCCAGACCTTCTCCCAAACCTACAAACCACCTTCAACACCCCCAAAATCTTCTCCTAGAACCTCCTGACACCCCCAAATTCTTTTCTAGGAGCCCCAAAAACCTCTTTGAGGTACCTTGCGGAGCCTCCAGACCTTCTCCCAAATCTCCAAACCATCTTGAAAACCCCCAAAATCTTCTCCTGGATCCTCCTGAGAACCCCATATTCTTCTCTAGGACCCCCAAATCACCTCCAGACCCACCACAGGTCCCCCCAAACCCACCTTAGATCCCCACAACACCCAAGAACACCCCAAAAATCTCTTTGAAATGCCTCAAGATGCCTCCAGACCTTCTCCCAAACCTACAAACCACCTTCAACACCCCCAAAATCTTCTCCTAGAACCCCCTGACACCCCCAAATTCTTCTCCAGGAGCCCCAAATCACCTCCAGACCCACCACAGATCCCCCAAAACCCACCTTAGATCCCCACAACACCCAAGAGCGCCCCAAAAACCTGAGGTACCTCAAAATGCCTCCAGACCTTCTCCCAAACCTCCAAACCACCTTGAACATCCCCAAAATCTTCTCCTAGATCCTCCTGACACCCCCAAATTCTTCTCTAGGACCCCCAAACTCACCACAGGTCCCCCCAAACCCACCTTAGATCCCCACAAGACCAAGAGCACCCCAAAAACCTCCATCAGATACCTTGAGGTGCCTCCAGACCTTCTCCCAAACCTCCAAACCACCTTCAACGCCCCCAAAATCTTCTCCTAGAACCTCCTGAGAACCCCAAATTCTTCTCTAGGACCCCCAAATCACCTCCAGACCCACCACAGATCCCCCAAAACCCACCTTGGATCCTCACAACACCCAAGAGCACCCCAAAAACCTCTTTGAGCTGCCTCAAGATGCCTCCAGACCTTCTCCCAAACCTCCAAACCACCATGAAGACCCCCAAAAATCTTCTCCTAGACCTTCCCAAACCCCCCAACTTCTTCTCTAGGACCCTCAAACCACCACGGGGCCCCCCCAGATCCCCCCGCTCCAGCTCACCAATGAGCATGCGGTACTTGTGGGGGTGGCGGGCGTCTTCGATGACGGGGATGACGTTGGTGCGTTTCTTGGCCACGTTGATGAGGTCCCGGCCCGAACGATGTGAGAACTCAACGGCGTAAACCAGCCCCTCCTGGGGACGGGGACACGGAGGTCACCCCACCGCTGTGGGGACACCCCCGAGAACATGGAGCCACCACCCATGAGGACATCCCTTGGGTCCCCAAGATGGCGGACACCTCTAGGGACATGAAGCCACCACTCATGGGGACATCCCTGGTGTCAACAAGATGGTGGACACCACCAGGGACATGGAGCCACCACCCATGGGGACATCCTTGGTGTCCCCAGGATGGTAGACATCCCCTAGGACATGGAGCCACCACCCATGGGGACATCATGGGGTGCCCAAGATGGCAGACACATCTAGGGACATGGAGCCACCACCCATGGGGACATCCCTTGGGTCCCCAAGATGGCGGACACCTCTAGGGACATGGAGCCATCCCTGAGGTCCCCAAGATGGCGGACATCCCCTGGGCCATGGAGCCACCACCCACGGGGACATCCCTGGGGACAACAAGATGGCAGACATCTACTGGGACATGGAGCCACCACCCATGGGTGTCCCCAAGTAGATGGAACTGCCACCTCCAGGTTGTCCCCATGTGGTTGATGACCCAGTCCCCATGTGCCCTCACCCCGTGACCCCACGGTGATGTCGCCAAGGTGTCACAGTGCCACCCCCATGTCCCCAAGGAGCTCATGGTGCCACCCCCATGTCCCATCACCCCACAACATCCCCAAAGATCCTCACAGATGTTCTCAAGAACGTTGAGATGCCACCTCCAGCCTGTCCCCATGAGGTTGATGACCCCATCCCCGTGTCCCCTCAGCCCGCGACCCCACAGTGATGTCCCCAAGGTGTCCCAGTGCCACCCCCATGTCCCATCACCCCACAACATCCCCAAAGGTGTTCCAAAGATGTTCTCAAGAACATTGAGATGCCACCTCCAGGCTGTCCCCATGAGGTTGATGACCCCGTCCCCGTGTCCCCTCACCCTGTGATGCCATGGTGATGTCCCCAAGGTGTCCCAGTGCCACCCCCACGTCCCATCACCCCACAACAACGTCCCCAAAGACCCTCATAGATGTTCTCAAGAACGTTGAGATGCCACCTCCAAGCTGTCCCCATGAGGTTGACGACCCCGTCCCCATGTCCCCTCCCCCTGTGATGCCATGGTGATGTCCCCAAGGTGTCCCAGTGCCACCCCCACGTCCCCAAGGTGTCCCAGTGCCACCCCCACGTCCCATCACCCCACAACTTCCACAAAGGTTCTCATGGATGTTCTCAAGAACACTGAGATGCCACCTCCAGCCTGTCCCCACGCAGTTGACGACCCCGTCCCCGTGTCCCCTCCCCCTCGGCGATGTCCCCAAGGCCCCGGTGGCCCCGTGTGTCCTTACCGGTCCCACGATGTCGGAGACGTGGGACACGGTTGTCCCCGAGGCCGCGCCCAGGTAAAGGACCTTCGTCCCCGGCCGGATGTGGATCTGGTCGATGCCACCCAAGATGGCGGCCGCCAACTTGGAGCGGAAGGGGTTCCAGGCGCGGTACTCCACCTTGGTGTCACCGTCCTGGGGACAGGGACATCGGGGGACGTGTCACCCACCAACTGGGACACCCTCTGGACATCCACAGCCTCCCAGTGCCACCAGTACCACCTCCCAGTGCTCCCAGTATGGAGTTGGAGAAGGTTCTGGTGATGTTCTCCAACGTGGTGTCACTGGCCGGGGGCACAGGGACACCGAGGGGACACGTCACCCGCTGGTTGTGACACCCTATGGACGCTCACAGCCTCCCAGTATCACCAGTGCCACCTCCCAGTGCTCCCAGTAAGGAGTCCTCATGGACATCCACACCCTCCCAGTGCTCCCAGTATGGAGTTTGAAAAGGTCCTGGTGATGTTCTCCACCGCGGTGTCACCGTCCTGGGGACAAGGACACTGGGGGACACGTCACCCACCAGCTGGACCACCCACCCCCTCCCAGTGGCACCAGTGCTGCCTCCCAGTGCTCCCAGTATGGAGTTTGCAAAGGTCCTGGGGGTCTACTCGCCCCTCCCAGTTGCTCCCAGTCCCCACCCAGTGTCTCTCAGTATCTCCTAAATTTCCCAACCCCCTCCCACTCTCTCCCAGTTGCCCCCAAGTCCCTCCCAGTCACCCCTACGCTCCTCCCAGTCCCTCCCAGTTACCCCTACGCTCCTCCCAGTTACCCCTACGCTCCTCCCAGTTACCCCTACGCTCCTCCCAGTCCCTCCCAGTCGCCCCTACGCTCCTCCCAGTCACCCCTACGCTCCTCCCAGTCCCTCCCAGTTACCCCTACGCTCCTCCCAGTTACCCCTACGCTCCTCCCAGTTACCCCTACGCTCCTCCCAGTTACCCCTACGCTCCTCCCAGTCCCTCCCAGTCGCCCCTACGCTCCTCCCAGTCACCCCCTACGCTCCTCCCAGTCCCTCCCAGTTACCCCTACGCTCCTCCCAGTTACCCCTACGCTCCTCCCAGTTACCCCTACGCTCCTCCCAGTTACCCCTACGCTCCTCCCAGTCCCTCCCAGTCGCCCCTACGCTCCTCCCAGTCCCTCCCAGTTCCCACCCCGTGCCTCCCAGTATCTCCTAACCTTCCCCAATTCCCTCCCACTCCCTCCCAACTCTCGCCAGGTCCCTCCCAGTTACCCCTACGCTTCTCCCAGTTCCTCCCAGTTACCCGCACGCCCCTCCCAATCCCTCCCAGTTGATTCCAGTCCCTCCCAGTTGCTCCCAGTCTCCACCCAGTGCCTCCCAATATCTCCTAACCTTCCCCAGTTCCCTCCCAATTGCCCCCAAGTCCCTCCCAGTTACTCCTACGCCCCTCCCAGTGCCTCCCAGTTACCCCTATGCCCCTCCCAGTGCCTCCCAGTTGCTCCCAGTCCCTCCCAGTACCTCGACCGAGATCCTTTTCTCCCCGTAGACCGACTCCCCCGGCACCAGGTTGCGGGTGACCAGCGCGTCCTCCTTCCCCCGGCAGATGAACACCCCTGGGGGCGGGGGGGGGGGTGTCAGAGACCCCCAACTGCCCCAGAGCCCCCCCAAACCCCCAACTGCCCCCCCAGCCCCCCCAAACTGCCCCCCAAGACCCCCCCAAACCACCCCCCAAGGGCCCCAGCTGCCCCCCTAACCCACCCCTAACTGCCCCATAGCCCCCCCCAACCCACCCCCCCGTACCCCCAACTGCCCTGGAGCCCCCTCAAACTGCCCCCCAAGACCCCCAACTGCCCCATAGCACCCCCAAACTGCCCCCCACTGCCCCATAGCCCCCCTAAACCACCCCCCAACACCCCAACTGCCCTGGAGCCCCCTCAAACTGCCCCCCAGCCCCCCCAAACTGCCCCCCAAGACCCCCAACCACCCCCCAACTGCCCCAGAGCCCCCCCCAAACCCCCAACTGCCCCCCCAGCCCCCCCAAACTGCCCCCCAAGACCCCCAGCTGCCCCCCCAACCCAACCCTAACTGCCCCATAGCCCCCCCCAACCCACCCCCCGTACCCCCAACTGCCCCCCAGTCCCCCCCCAACCACCCCCCAGCCCCGCCAAACTGCCCCCCATGACCCCCAACCCCTCCAATCTGCCCCCCCCCCGCCCCCCCGTACCTTCGTGCCGATGGGGCTCCACCGTCACCTTCTTGCCCCCCTTGAAGCCACCGCGGCCCCCCCCGCCCCCCCCGGGGGGGGCCACCCCGCCCCCGCCCCCCAAAACCGCCCCCGCGGGGGCCCCCCCGGGGCTGGAAACCACCACCTGTGGGGAGAGGGGCACTGGGCTTACTGGGAGGGACTGGGAATGCTGGGGGGGGGGGGATTGGGGGGAACTGGGCTGACTGGGGGGGGTGGGGAACTGGGCTGACTGGGGGGGGGGGGGAACTGGGCTGACTGGGGGGGGGGGGGGAACTGGGCTGACTGGGGGGGGGGGGAACTGGGCTGACTGGCCATGCTGGGAGAAAACTGCATATACTGGGAGGGAACTGGGGGAGAACTGGGCATACTGGGGGGGGATCTGTGCATGCTGGGAGGAAACTGGGCATACTGGGAGGTAAACTGGGCTGCAACTGGGCATATTGAGGAGCCACTGGGTATACTGGGAATGCTGGGGGGGAATGGGGAGAAACTGGGAAAGCAGCTACAGGGCACTGGGCAGACTGGGAGTGAACTGGGAATGCCAGGGGGCAACTGGGCATACTGGGGGCACTGCAGAGAGAACTGGACATACTGGGAGACTGGAGGAACTGGGAATGTTGGGGGGGGAACAGGGCATACTGGAGAACAAACTGGGCATAGCGGGAAGGGAACTGGGGAGAACTGGGCAAACTGGGAAGAGATCTGGGCATGCTGGGGTAGGACTGGGGCTCCCAGTACAGGCAGGACTGGCCTTACTGGGAGCACTGGGAGGGGACTGACTCACCTCGGCCCCCCCGGAAGCCCCCGCGGCCGCCGCGCCCCCCCCGGGGGCTGAAACCTGTTGGGAGCTGGAGTCAGACTGGGGCAACTGGGAGCACTGGGGCAGACTGGGATGGCTGCAAGACGCTCCCAGTTCCCACCCAGTAACCCCACACAGGCTCCCAGTATTCCCAGTCTGGCCCAACCACCCCCCACATCCCTCCCGGACACCCCCTAAGTCATCCCAGTTGCCTCCCAGTACCATTTCTCCCACTCACCCCCTTCTCCTTCCCAGTTACATCCCAGTCTCATCCCAGTTTAAACCCAGTTCCTCCCAGCTCTCCCCAGTTCATCCCACTCCCTCCCAGCTCCCCCCAATCCCTCCCAGTATACCCTAGTAACCCCCAGTCCTTCCCAGTTACCCCAGTCCTCTCCCAGTCCCTCCCACTTACCCCGAATTACCCCAGTCCCATCCCAGTGCCTCCCAGTTACTCCCTAGTGCCCCTCCCAGTATACCCCAGTACCATCCCAGCATTCCAATTCTTCCCAGTTGCCCCCAGTCCATCCCAGTTACTCCCAGTCCCCTCCCACTTTCCCCTAATTACCCCAGTTCCATCCCAGTCCCTCCCAATCGGCCCCCAGTGCCCCCCCAGTCCATCCCAGTTACCCCCAGTCCCCTCCCACTTACCCCTAATTACCCCAGTCCCATCCCAGTCAGCCCCCAGTACCCCCCCAGTCCATCCCAATCCTTCCCAGTTACCCTCAGTCCCATCCCAGTGTCTCCCAGTCCACCCCAGTACATCCCACTGTCTCCCAGTCCGTCTCAGTTACCCCTAATTACTCCCAGTCCATCCCAGTATACCCCACTCCCATCCCAGCATCCCAATCCTTCCCAGTTACCCCCAGTCCCATCCCAGTCCCCCCCAGTTCCATCCCAGTTCCCTCCCACATATCCCTAATTACCCCAGTCCCATCCCAGTCCCTCCCAGTCCATCCCACTTACCCACAATTACCCCAGTCCCATCCCAGTCCCCTCCCACTTACCCCTAATTACCTCCAGTCCCCTCCCAGTCCATCCCAGTTACCCCCAGTCCATCCCAGTTACCCCCAGTCCATCCCAGTTCCCTCCCACTTACGCCAGTCACCCCCAGTCCATCCCAGTCCCCTCCCACTTACCCCAGTCCCATCCCAGTCCACCCCAGTTACCCCCAGTCCATCCCAGTCCCCTCCCACTTACCCCAGTCCCATCCCAATCCACCCCAGTTACCCCCAGTCCATCCCAGTTCCCTTCCAGTCCATCCCAGTCCCCTCCCACTTACCCCAGTCCCATCCCAGTCCATCCCAGTTACCCCCAGTCCATCCCAGTCCCCTCCCACTTACCCCAGTCCCATCCCAGTCCACCCCAGTTACCCCCAGTCCATCCCAGTCCCCTCCCACTTACCCCAGTCCCATCCCAGTCCATCCCAGTTACCCCCAGTCCATCCCAGTCCCCTCCCACTTACCCCAGTCCCATCCCAATCCACCCCAGTTACCCCCAGTCCATCCCAGTTCCCTCCCAGTCCATCCCAGTTACCCCCAGTCCATCCCAGTCCCCTCCCACTTACCCCAGTCCCATCCCAGTCCATCTCAGTTACCCCCAGTCCACCCCAGTTCCCTCCCACTTACCCCTAATTACTCCCAGTCCCATCCCAGTTACCCCCAGTCCACCCCAGTCCCCTCCCAGTTACCCCAGTCCCATCCCAGTCCACCCCAGTTACCCCCAGTCCATCCCAGTCCCCTCCCACATACCCCTAATTACTCCCAGTCCCGTCCCAGTCCCTCCTAGTCCATCCCAGTTCCCACCTGGCCTCATCCCGCCGCTGCTCCACGCGGGGCCTCACGCGCCGCTCTCCCGGAACCGGAAGCTCCTCCCCTTAGCCCCGCCCCTTCCCGGGCATGGCGCATGCGCCTAAACCCACCTGACGTCACCGCCCCGCCCCAGACCGGGCGGCAGTGCCCGCCGAGGGCGGCAGCGAGAGGGGCTCCCCCGGGTCCTAGTGCCCGGAACCAAGACGGGTCCTGGGGGGCGGGATTTGGGGACAGAAATGGGGTTTTTGGGAGTTCTGAAGGGTGTTTGGGGGTCCTGAAAGATATTTGAGGGGGATTCTGTGGATGGCTGGAAACATTTTGGGAGATCCTGGAGTGAATTTGGGGTCAGAAATGGGGCTTTTGGGAGTCCTGGGGGGTGTTTGGGGACAGGAATGAGGCAGTTTGTGGGGTCCTGGGGTCGATTTGGGGACAGAAATGGGGCTTTTGGGGGTCCTGGGGGGTATTTGGAGACAGGGATGGGGATTTGGGGGTTCCTGAGGGGTATCTGGGGACAGGACGGGGACATTTGGAGGTCCTGGGGGATAGTTGGGGATATTCTGGGGGTCCTGTGGGGATTTGTGGGCTCTTGGGGACATTTGGGGGCTCTGGGGCCATTTTGGGGGTCCTGGGGGGGATTTGGGGATATTTGGGGGCTCTGGGGGGTCAGTTTTGGGGTCCTGGGGGAGGATTTGGGGATTTTGGGGGGCTCTCGGGGCCATTTTTGGGGTCCAGAGGGGGAATTTGGGGATATTTGGGGGCTCTGGGGGTCATTTTTGGGGTCCTGGGGGAGGATTTGGGGATACCTGGGGACCATTTTTGGGGGAAGAAGAAGGTATTTGGGGGCACACCGAGGCTGTTAATGCCAACTTTCGGCTCCCGGAGGTACTTTGGAGCCGGTTCAGAGCGTTTTGGGGCTATTTCGGGGCATTTTGGTGCAGTTCCGGGTAGGGTCGCGGATCCTCCCGCCGCCATTTCCCGCCTCGTCTCGATGGCCGCCGCAGTCCTCCACGCTCCCACCCCGCCCTCCGCCTCGGCCGCTCTACCCGCCGCATCTCGACTGCTCCACCCCTTCAGTTCCGTGGGAGTGGGCGAGGAGACGTGACGTCACTTCCCGCGGCGCTCTGGCCCGCCCCCTCCCGCTGCGTCTCGTTGGTTCCGGCGGGAGGGCGGCGGCGCTGAAAGTCACTTTGAGCGGAGTCGGTGGCACCCGGTGAGGGGGGGGGAGGGGAACTGGGAGCACTGGGAGGGCACTGGGAGCCTCCCCCCATCCCGGCGACTCCCCTCAATCCCCCCCCCCCCATTATCGGGGGCGTTAATTAGCCCCGTTAATTACCGCCCCCCCCCCCCCCTTCCATTACCACCCTTCTCCTCAATCCCGGTGCGCGTTAATTAGTCCCGGGGGGGGATTAATTAGTCCCAGGAGTTTGTTTATTAGTTCCGGGGGGGTTAATTAGTCCCAGGGGATTGTTAATTAGTCGTGGGGGGTTAATTAGCCCCGTTAATCACCGCCGGGGTGACTTCCCCCCCCCCCCAACACTCCCCCCCCCCCCCCCATTACCATCCCCATTCCCGACGGGGGGGGGGGGGGGGTGTGTGTGTGCGTGTTAATTATTGCCGGGGGGGTTAATTATTCCCGGAGTGTTATTAATTAATCCCAGGGGATGTTAATTAGTCCTGGGGGGTTAATTATCTCCATTAATTACCGCCCACCAGTGTGTCCCCAACACTCCCCACCATTACTCTTCCCCCATTACTATCCCCCTTCTCATTCCCGTGGGGGTTAATTATTCGTGGGGTGTTGTTAATTAGTCCCAGGGGGTGTTAATTAGTCCTGAGGGGGTAATTAGCACTGTTAATTACCCACAACGGCAGCACCCCCTTCCCCAACACTACCCCACCCCTTACCATCCCCCATTACCATCCCTTTCTCATTCCAAGGGGGGGGGGGGGGGGGGGGGGGGTTAATTATTCCCTGGGGTGTTGTTAATTAGTCCCAGGGGGGTGTTAATTAGTCCGGAGGGGTAATTAGCCCCATTAATTACCCCACACTGGGGTCTTCTCTTTGCATTACCATCCCCCTGTTATAATTGTTCTTGTTACACTTGGAGAGTAGTTAATTATTACAAGGAGACTGTTGATTATTGGAAAGTGATTGATAATTCATTGTAGAGTATATTAATTAGTCTTGAAAGATTAATTATCTATGTTAATTACCCCCTGCCAGGGTGCCCCCCACTCCATGTTACCATCCCCCTGTTTCCATCCCCTTCTCATTCCAAGGCGGGGTTAATTATTCCATGGGGTGTTGTTAATTAGTCCCAGTGGGGTGTTAATTATTCCCGGGGGTGTTAATTAGTCCTGGGGGGTAATTAGCACTATTAATTACACCACACTGGGGTCATTTTTGTTGTATTACCATCCCCCTATTATAATGCCTCTTCTTATTCCTGGCGAATTGTTAATTATTACTAGACGATTGTTAATTATTAGAAAGTAATTGATAATTCATTATAGAGTATATTAATTAGTCTTGAGAGGTTAATTATCTCTGTTAATTACCCCCTGCCAGGGTGCCCCCCACCCCCTTACCATCCCCCTGTTACCATCCCCTTCTCATTCCACGGGGGGGTTTAATTATTCCATGGGGTGTTGGTAATTATTCCCGGGGGGGGGGGGGGGGGTGTGGGGTGTGTGTGTGTGTTAATTATTCCCAGGGGGGTGTTAATTAATCCTGGGGGGGTAATTAGCCCCATTAATTACCCCACTCTGGGGTTTTCTTCTTGTATTACCATTTCTCCATTATAATCGCTCTTCTTATTCCTGGCGAGTTGTTAATTATTACTAGAGGATTGTTAATTATTGGAAAGTGATTGATAATTGATTGTGGAGTATATTAATTAGTCTTGAGGGATTAATTATCTCTGTTAATTATTCTCTGTCAGAGTGCTCCCCACCCCATTACAGCCCCTTTGTTACCATCTTTTTTTTTTTTTTTCGTTATGGGGGCGGGGAGGGATTAATTATTCCCAGGGTGGATCAATCAATCCCGGAGGCTTCCTAATTAATCCTGACTAATTAATTACCCTGTTAATTACCCCCAGCCATGGCGGAGGACATCAAGACCAAGCTGGAGCGCTACAAGACGGCGCCGTTCGACAGCCGCTTCCCCAACCAGAACCAGACCAAGAACTGTTGGCAGAACTACCTGGGTATGGCCCCTCCCCCCCCCCCCCAGCATCCTGGGGGGTCCCTGAGGGGTGGGGGAGGGGCTGAGGGACACTTGGGGTCCCCTCAGGTCCCCTCATGTCCCCTCCCTTGTCCCCTTTGTCCCCCCCAGATTTCCACCGCTGCGAGAAGGCGATGGCGGCCAAGGGGGCGGACGCTGCTCCCTGCCAGTGGTACTATCGCGTCTACAAGTCCATCTGTCCCACCGCCTGGGTGAGTGTCCCCAAGGTGTCCCCAAGGTGTCCCCACGGCCCTCAGGGTCCCCTCGGGGTCCCCACAGTGTCCCCATGGCCCTCGGTGTCCCCTTGGTCCCCTCATGGTCCTCAGGGTCTCCACAGCATCCCTAGAGCTTTCAGGGTCCCCCTTAGTGTCCCCAAGGTGTCCCCACAATGTCCCTTCAGGGTCCCCCAGGGCATCCCCGTGGTCCTCGGTGTCCCCAAGGTGTCCCCATGGCCCTCAGGGGCCCCACAGTGTCCTCACAGCATCCCTGTGGCCCTCGGTGTCCCCTTGAAGTCCCCTCAGTTTCCCCTGGGTCCCCCTCAGGGTCCCCCAAGGTGTCCCCAAGGTGTCCCCATGGCCCTCAGGGGCCCCACAGTGTCCCCTCGGTCCCCTGTGGCTCTCGGGGTCCCCCTTGGTGTCCCCATGGTCATCAGGGTCCCCACAGTGTCCCTTCAGGGTCCCCCAGGGCATCCTCATGGCCCTCGGTGTCCCCACAGTTTCCCCACAGCATCCCCGTGGCCCTCGGTGTCCCCTCGGTCCCCACAGCGTCCCTATGGCCTTCAGTGTCTCCTTGGTGTCCCCATGTCCCCCACGATGTCACCGGGATCCCCGTGTCCCCCAGGGTGTCCCCATGTCCCCCACGATGTCACCGGGATCCCCGTGTCCCCCAGGGTGTCCCCATGTCCCCCATGATGTCACCGGGATCCCCGTGTCCCCCAGGGTGTCCCCATGTCCCCCATGATGTCACCGGGATCCCCGTGTCCCCCAGGGTGTCCCCATGTCCCCCATGATGTCACCGGGATCCCCGTGTCCCCCAGGGTGTCCCCATGTCCTCCATGATGTCACCAGGATCCCTGTGTCCCCCGGGGTGTCCCTGTGTCCCCCATGATGTCACCGGGATCCCCGTGTCCCCCTGGGGTGTCACCGTGTCCCCCACGATGTCACCAGGATCCCGTGTCCCCCAGGGTGTCCCCATGTCCCCCACGATGTCACCGGAATCCCTGTGTCCCCCGGGGTGTCCCCATGTCCCCCATGATGTCACCGGGATCCCCGTGTCCCCCAGGGTGTCCCCATGTCCCCCACGATGTCACCGGGATCCCCGTGTCCCCTGGGGTGTCCCCATGTCCCCCACGATGTCACCGGGATCCCCGTGTCCCCCAGGGTGTCCCCATGTCCCCCATGATGTCACTGTGTCTTCCATGGTGTCCCCGTGTCCCCTGTGACATCACCGTAGTCCCTGTGTCCCCCGTGGTGTCCCCCACCGTGTCACCATCTTGCCCACGATGTCACCGTGTCCCCCATGATGTCACCGCGGTCCCTGTGATGTGTGTGTGTGTGTGTCCCCTCACGCTGTCACCGTGTCACCCCACAGGTGACAACGTGGGACGAGTACCGCGAGGAGGGGACCTTCCCTGGCAAGATCTGAGCGTCCCCAACCCCCCCGGGGAGGGGACATCCGTGTCACCACGGGAGTGGGGGAGGGGGGAGGTGACACCGCCATCCCCCACCCTGGGGAGGGGTGGGGACACACGGTTGTCACCGGGGGGAGGGGACATCGCTGTCACCCGGGTGGTGGCCTGGCCAATAAAGGGTTAAACTGGTCCTGGGTTTGGTTTGTGGTGGAAAAGGGGGGGGGGGGGGGGGGGGATGTCCCCAAGGTGTCCCCAAGGTGGGGGAGGGGACAGACCAGACACCCCTCGTTAATCTGGAGCCAGAAGGGTTTTTTATTAATTAAAAATTGGGGTGGGATGACCCAGAATGGGGGGAGGGGACACACATAACCCCCCCCCACCAGCACTTGGGTGCCCCTGGGGTGTCCCTCGGGGACACTACGGGACCAAGGGGACACCCGGGAGGGGCTGGAGACCCCCCAGGGGCCACCCCAGGATTTGGCCCACGACGTTCCCGGGGGCCACCAGGGTGTGGCCGAGGCCTCGCAGCGGCAGCGCTCCCAGGAGCTCCCCTGGGGGAGGACACGGGGTCAGGGGGGCTTCTCCGTCCCACCACCCGTCCACCTCCAACCATCCCCCCAACTGTCCGCCTTCGATGGTTTCTCCAACCATCCCCCCAACCTTCCGCCTTCGATGGTTTCTCCAACCATCCCCCCAACCTTCCGCCTTCGATGGTTTCTCCAACCATCCCCCCAACCTTCCGCCTTCGATGGTTTCTCCAACCATCCCCCCAACTGTCCGCCTTCGATGGTTTCTCCAACCATCCCCCCAACCTTCCGCCTTCGATGGTTTCTCCAACCATCCCCCCAACCTTCCGCCTTCGATGGTTTCTCCAACCATCCCCCCAACCTTCCGCCTTCGATGGTTTCTCCAACCATCTCCCCAACCTTCCGCCTTCGATGGTTTCTCCAACCATCTCCCCAACCTTCCGCCTTCGATGGTTTCTCCAACCATCTCCCCAACCTTCCGCCTTCGATGGTTTCTCCAACCATCTCCCCAACCTTCCGCCTTCGATGGTTTCTCCAACCATCCCCCCAACCGTCCGCCTTTGATGGTTTCTCCAACCATCTCCCCAACCTTCCGCCTTTGATGGTTTCTCCAACCATCTCCCCAACCTTCCGCCTTCGATGGTTTCTCCAACCATCCCCCCAACCTTCCGCCTTCGATGGTTTCTCCATCCATGTCTCCATGAACGGATGGAGAAACCATTGAAGATCTCCTGGATTTGTCCATCTGATGTTCAACCTTCTGTGGTTCCATCCACCCAACCATCCATCTTGGATGGTTTCTACATCCACCCACCCAACCGGCCACCTTGAAGAGTTTCTCCATCCATCACCCCAATCCTCCACCTTTGATGGTTTCTCCATCCATATCTCCGTGAACGAGTGGATGGGGAAGCCACCAAATTTCTTTGGTTTGTCCATCCATCCATTCATTTCTGCTCTTCAATGGATGGAGAAGTCCCTGAAGAACTTCTTGGATGGTTTCTCCAACCATCCATCTGTCCTTCAGTGGTGTCTTCATCTCCTCATCCATCCACCCATCTCATCCTTCCATCCCTTCTCCATTCATGGTTTCTCCAGCCCCATTGCATTTTTTCACCTGGAGATCCTCCCATCCCCTGTCCCCATGGTGTCCCCTCACCTGGAGGTCCCTTCCCACCACCCCCCACAGTGTCCCCTCACCTGTGGGCAGGTCCCGCGGCAGCAGCGTTCGGTGGGGGACGCACTTGTCACCTGGGTGGCAGCGAGAGTCCTCGGGGCACCACGGGGCTGTAGGTGACACAGGGGTTGGGTTGGGGACATCACGGAGGGGACAGGGATGGACGGAGAGGTGGAGGACATCAGGGATGCGTTGGGGTCACTGTGGACACGTGGGGTGGACAGAGGCGGAGAAGATCATGGAAGGACATGGGATGTCATGGATGAAGAGAAATGGGGGACACCAGAGATGGACATGTAGGGAGGTCACAGGTGGACACAAGAGGTGGAGAACATCATGGAGACACATGAGGAGGACCTGGATGGACAGAGATGGAGAACATCATGAAAACAGAAAACCTCATGGACATGTAGGGAGGTCACAGGTGGACACAAGAGGTGGAGAACATCGTGGACACATGAGGAGGACCTGGATGGACACAAAGATCATCATGGACACATGGAGATGTCATGGATGGACATCATGGAGACAGAAGACCTCATGGACATGGAGGGTGGTCACAGGTGGACCAAGAGGTGGAGAACATCATGGAGACAGAAGACCTCATGTAGGGAGGTCACAGGTGGACACAAGAGGTAGAGAACATCATGGACACATGAGGAGGACCTGGATGAACACATAAAGGTCATCGTGGAGCTGTCACGGGTGGACATTGACATGGGGGACACCATGGGGGGACACGTGAGGATGTTGTGGCTGGATGGAGAACGTCATGGAGAACGTGGGACATGTAGACGCGGTTGGTCGGACAGTTGTAGGACACCATGGGTGGACAGAGGGGACATCGTGGAGGGACAGAGGGGACATCATGGAGGGACAGAGGGGACATCGTGGAGGGCCATGGAGAGATGTCATGGGTGGACAGAGCTGGAGAACATCATGCATGGACCCACGGAGGTCGTCATGGACATGGAGGGACATCTTGGGTGGCCATCATAGACCATGAGGAACCCCCCTGAGGACACCTCCCACCCCCTGGTCCCCAACTCACGGCAGATGGTGGGGGTGCTCCAGGGTCCCACCCGAGCTCCGGCCTGGTGACAAGTGGCCTCGTAGGCCCCCAAGACCTCCTTGAGGACCTCATTGTCCCCAGGGGCCTCGCAGAGCTCCCGGAGACAGACGTCGAAGAAGATCCCAGGGTGGACCATGGCGTGACAGGCCCCAAAAGGTCCTTGGGTGGCCCGGAGGAGACCACAGAGCTTGGTGTGGACGAAGGCTCTTTTGGGGGGCTGGTGACACGGGGGACACGCGGGACCGGGACAGGGCCGGTGACATGTGCCCACGGTGGTGGCCTCGGAGAGGTGGAGGTGGTCGTTGGAGGGGTGGCCGTCGAAGTTGCCGCAGAGGCCGCAGGTGCCGTTGCGGTGCTGCGGGGACACGGTGACGGCCACCGCCGCCCCGGGGCCGACGGTCACGCGCAGGCCGGAGCGGGCGAGGAGGAGGAGGGTGGTGGCACCTTGGGGTGTCACGCAGACGGCCCGGCTCTGCAGGCAGAAGGGCAGCGGCACCGCGGTGCCGTCCACCTGGGGGGGGACACACACCTGGTCAGCTGCCCCCCCTGGTTCACCACCGTGGTCCTTCTAGACAGTGTCTGTTTGTCCTCCTCCATCCTTCCCATCTTCTCCATCCATCCATCCTTCATCCAACCTTCATCCAACCTTCTCCATCCATCCAACCTTCTCCAACCTTCATCCATCCATCCATCCAACCTTCTCCAACCTTCTTCAACCTTCTCCATCCATCCAACCTTCATCCAACCTTCTCCAACCTTCATCCGACATTCTCCAACCTTCATCCATCCATCCAACCTTCTCCAACCTTCTCCATCCATCCATCCAACCAACTTTCTTCATCCATCCAACCTTCATCCATCCATCCATCCAACCTTCATCCAACCTTCTCCATCCATCCAACCTTCTCCAACCTTCTCCACCCATCCTTCACCCATCCATCCTCATCCATCCATCCAACCTTCATCCAACCTTCTCCAACCTCCATCCATCCATCCATCCAACCTTCATCCAACCTTCTCCAACCTTCATCCATCCATCCAACCTTCATCCAACATTCTCCAACCTTCTCCATCCATCCAACCTTCTCCAACCTTCTCCACCCATCCTTCACCCATCCATCCTCATCCATCTATCCAACCTTCTCCAACCTTCATCTGTCCAACCTTCATCCATTCATCCTCCTTCCACCCATCCTTCTCCATCCATCCTCATCCATCCAACTTTCTCCAACCTTCATCCATCCATCCATCCAACCTTCTCCTCCAACCTTCATCCATTCATCCTCCTTCCATCCATCCTTCTCCATCCAACCTTCTCCAACCTTCATCCCTCCATCCTTCATTCTCCATCCCCCCCTTCTCCTTCCATCCATCCAACCTTCTCCCTCCATCTTTCTTCACCTCCCCCCCGCCCCTGCTCACCTCCACAACTCCGGGCCGCCCTCCCCTCATCACCCAGCGGTGCTGCTCCACAGTGACGGTCACCCTACGGCTGCCGCTGCCACCCCGGGCCGGGTCGGTGACGATGACATCGAAGCCGGGGTCAACCCCAGGGGGGCCGCAGCTCCGGGCCACCACGTAGGAGCAGTTGCCGGCCACGGCCATGGCCGCCCCGTCGAAGCTCAGGTAGTGCCGGGTCCCCACAGCCCGGCAGGTCCCAGGGGGGCCGCTGCCACCTGCTGCTGTCCCTGGTGCCACCAAGCACCCATGGGTGCCCCCAGCACCAGGGGGGGACACGCAGCCCTCCCGGCACCCTTGGGTGCAGCTGGGGGCGCAGACAGTGTAACGGGTGCCCGCAGGGCAGTTGGGTGCTGGGAGGGGGGGGAAGAGAGGGGTTGTTGGGGGTGGGACACACCTTGGGTGTCTGGGACCCCCTTGGGTGCTCTATGGGTCCATATTGTGTGTGTGTGTGTGTGTGTCCCCAAGATACTGGGGTCCCTGGGTGCTCTGTGGGTCCGTGTCCCCCCACCAACCTGGGTCCTTGGGACCCCCCTGGGTGCTCTATAGGTCTGGGAGCACCCCCCCAGGTGCCTGGGACACCCCTGGGTGCTCTATGGGTCTGCGTCCCCCCACCAACCTGGGTCCCTGGGACCCCCCCTTGGATGCCTGGGTCTCCCCTGGGTGCTCTATGGGGCCGTGTGTCCCCCCCCACCCCCAAACTGGCTCCCTGGGTACTCTATGGGGCCGTGACCCTCCCCCCCAAACCCGGACCCCTGGGTGTGGGGGGGGGGGGGGGTGGGTGACTTACGGCAGAAGCCCTTCGCCCGCCATTCCAGGACCCTCTTCCCGGCCTCCTGGCAGGCGGCGGCGTAGGCAGCGAGGACGCGGCACGGGCCCTCGCGGTGACACCGGTCAGCGACGCAATCCCGGTAGTAGGTTTCAGGGTGAACGCTCGCGTGGCAGAACCGGAAGGGCCCCTCTTTACTCAGCAACACCCCGCACTCGCCCCCCCCCCTCCCCCTGTCCTTTCCCCCCCATCCCCCCGCACCCCAAAACCTCCCCGCACCCTTCCTCCGCCGCTCCCCCCGCCGGCGCTGCATCGTTACGGGGGTCCCCGTCCGAGTCCCCGCAGAGGCCGCACAGTCGCCCGCCGTAAACGCCCGGCACCTGGACGCTCACCCGGCCGTGGCGCCCGTCGAAGGCCACCCTCACCCCCTGGGGGGTCCTCACAGTCACCTCCCAACCCCGTGCCTCCAGGGTCACCGACAAGGCCCCCACCACGTGGGGGAGGCGGGTCAGCACACCGTTCACCTGCAGCGGGGGGGGGGGGGGAGGGAAATGGGGGTTATGGGGGGGGAAATGGGGCTGAAATGGGGGTCATGGGAGGGCAGAACCTGCGTTCGGCCAGCCTGGAGCCTGTTTCCCTGCTACTCATGGTTTACTCACAAGTTACTCTTAGTTTACTCACACACTACTCACTGTTTTGTACCAGCCTGGAAGGCAGCTTGTGCTGGGGTCTGGTTGGGAACAAGCCCTCCTACTCGCTACTTATGCTTTACTCACTCACTACCCAGCACTTCCAGCTTACACCACTTTGCCTCTTACTCCCTCCTTACACACTTGCTACTCACTCACTACTCTCTCTTAACTTACTACGCATCCCAGGCAATTCTACATTCCCTATAACCTCCCAGCTTGCTCATCTACTCATGTTATTCACTCGTTATTTGCTTGCTACTCACTCCTCGGGCCCTCCAGACCAGCTGAAACACTCTTTACACCCACTACTCACTCCCTACTCATCCCTTGGCCAACACACGCATCTCCACTTACTACCAGCACCAGGAGAAAGTGCTACTCGGCCCTCCAAGGCAGCTTGTGTCGGGGACTGGTTGGGAACAAGCCCTCTTACTCGCTACTTATACTTTACTCACTCACTACTCAGCACTTAACTTTCAGCTTACAACATTTCGCCTGTTACTCCCTCACACTAGCTACTCACTACTCGCTCTTAACCCACTACACATCCCAGGCAATTCTACATTCCCTATAACGTCCCAGCTTGTCCGTCCACTCATGTGTTACTCACTCGTTACTTGTTTACTACTCACTCCTCGGGCCCTCCAGACCAGCTGAAACACTCTTTACACCCACTACTCACTCCCTACTCATCCCTTGGCCAACACACACATCCCCACTTACTACCAGCACCATGAGAAAGTGCTACTCATCCTCCCTGGTTACTCACCGCCTTACTCCATCCTCCCAACTCCCTCCTCGCAGCTCTTACTCACTCCCCGCCCTCCCCCCGCCATACTCACGCCCTCCTCCTCCCTTACTCCGCCCTTAGAGCTACTCACCGTCACCTGCCCGGGCTCCAGCCCCACGCGCGTGCGATGCACGAGGACCTCGGCGCCCACGATGCCGCCGGGGCCACCGCGCACCAGGACGCGGAAAGGCTCCGCCCCGTCGCCGCCGTCGCCTCCGTGGCAGAATCCAACCAGGAGTTGGACGCAGGAGATGGCAAAGTCGCGGTGGAGGCGGTCGAAGGTGCGGAGGTGGCCCATGCCCAGGGCGGAGCAGGTGGCAGGGACGGGGGGGACGGGGACAGGGGGGATGGGGGGGACAGGGGGGGACACACAGGGCTCCTGGGGGTGTTTAGATGAGCAGGATGGAGCTGTGGGGACAGGAGGAGCTGTGGTGGGTCCAGTTGTCCTTCTGGAAGGGTTCTTCATCCATCCCTCCACCCCTCCCTCCCTCCGTCCATCCCTCCCGCCATCCTTCCACCCCATCATCGCCCATTTACCCCTCCCTCCCTCCTTCCCCAGGTTCTCCCTCCCTCCTCCCACCCCTCTGTCCTTCTTCATCCGTGTCTCCAACCCTTCGTCCTTCTTCCACTCTTTCACCATCCCCTAAATCCTCCGTCATCCGTCTCTCCATCCTTCCTCATCCATCTCTCCATCCCTAAATCCTTCTCCCTCCATCCCTAAATCCTCCTTCATCCATTTCTCCATCTCTTCATCATCCTTCCACTCTTCCTTCGTCCCTCCCTCCATCCCTAAATCCTCCTTCACCTGTTTCTCCATCTCTCCATCCTCCTTCATCCGTCTCTCCAACCCTTCGTCCTTCTTCCACTGTTCCTCCATCCCTAAATCCTTCTCCCTCCATCCCTCCATCCTTCCTCACCCATTTCTCCATCCCTTCATCATCCTCCCACTGTTTTTTTGCCCCTCCCTCCGTCTCTCCATCCTTCACCCATTTCTCCATCTCTCTGTCCTTCTTCACCTCCTCCTCCACCCCACCCTCCGCACCCCCACTCCTCCCACTGCTTCTCCCCTGTCCCCACCCCCATCCCCCCTGCCCCACTCACGGCACTGCAGCCCCTGCCCCCCGCCGTCACCCTCCTCCGGCCGGGCGCAGGCCCCGCAGAGTTGTCCCCGTAGCGTCTCCGGCGCCGTCACCGTCACCGCGCCGTCCCCGCCGAAGGCCACCCGCACGCCTGCTGTTGTTGTCACCCGCCGCTGGCCCCCGCGACGCTCCACCCGCACCCGGCCCCCTGCCAGCGACAGGGGCAGGCGGGCCGGGTGCCGGGCAACCTGCGGGGAGGGGACATCAACTGGGACACCCAGACACGGGGGGGGTCCCCTTCCCAGTTATGGCATCCGGGGGTTGGGAATGGGGTGGGAAACCCTGGACACTTGGGTCCCCTCCTGGAGAAGACGCCCGGGGCCGCATCCTCACCCTCGCCATCGTTTCCTCTCCTCGGAGCAGAACCACCTCGTAGTCATCACCACGGAGCGTGACGTGGCCGAAGGTGGCAGCTGGTCCCCTGCCCACTTGCCCACCTGCCATGACCTGCAGGGTGGGCAACCGGTTGCCGCAGGTGGTCACCAACGTCTGGGTGCAAGTTCCGGCCAAGCCGTAGTTCTTCCCATCGAAGGCCCGGTAGCGCCAACGCCCCAAAACGTGGCAGACGAGGGGGGGCTGCGAGACGGGAAGGCATCTGGGGGAGGTTTCCACCATCTTACACGTTGTCCCCTTCGGGCAATGGACATCGTTGCAAGAGGGGTTGATGGGAACGCATCTGGGGGAGGTTTCCACCATCTTGCAGGTCGTTCCGGATGGACAATTCAGGTCATTGCAAGACGGCTTGTTGGCTGTGCATTTGGGCCAACCCTCCACCATCTTGCACGTCGTCCCTTTCAGGCAATGCAGATCTTTGCACGACAGCTTGGTGGGGACGCAGCTGGGGGAGGTTCCCACCATCTGACACGTCGTTCCGGATGGGCAATGCACCTCAGCACAAGATGGCTTCTTGGGCACGCATTTGGGCCAGTCCTCCACCACTTGGCACGTTGTTCCGGATGGGCAATGCATATCGCTGCAAGATGGCTTCTTGGGCACGCACGTAGGCCAATCCTCTACCACCTGGCATGTTGTCCCCGCCGGGCAACGCACCTCAGCGCAAGATGGCTTGTTGGGCACGCATTTGGGCCAGTCCTCCACCATCTGGCAGGTGGTCCCAGCTGGGCAACGGACGGCATCGCAGGATGGCTTATTGGGCACGCAGGTGGGCCAACCGCCCAGCGTCTGGCAGGTGGTGCCGGCGGGGCAGCGGACGGCGCTGCAGGTGGGTTGGTTGGGCAGGCACTTGGGCCATCCCTCCACCATGTGGCAGGTGGTACCTTCTGAGCAGCGGAACGTGGCGCAGGTGGGCTCGGGGGGGACGCAGCGGGGGGCACCATCCACCACGCGACACACGGTCCCGGATTTGCAGGAGGAGTCGGCGCAGGAGGTGGCGGGTGCTCTCCTCGTCATCCTCACGCACTTGGGCCACCCTTGCACCGCCCGGCACGTCATCGCGCTGGGGCACCGCAGCTCGCCACACGAGGGGACGCGGATGCAGCGGGGCCACCCGTTGAGGAGTTTGCAGCCCATGCCCGCCTGGCAGCGGAGGTTCTTGCAGGAGGGGCGGGAGACGCAGGCGGGGTGGCCGTGCACCACCATGCAGGCTGTGCCGGGTTTGCAGGTGACGCGCTGGCAGGACCCGGGGGTGGGGATGCAGTGGGTGCCGGTGCAGGACAAAGGAGATGTTGAGAGGCCTGGAGAAAATGGTGGGATGGAAGCGGGGTGGCCCCAGGAGACGGGTCTGAAGATGGAAAAGGCGGGAACACAGCGGGGCCACCCGCGTGTCATGGTGCAGGTTGTGCCCTTGGGACAGAGGATGTCGCTGCAGGAAGATTGGGAGTGGACACACTGGGGCCACCCCTGCAGCATCTTGCACGTGGTCCCTTGGGGACACTGGAGGTCGCTGCAAGAAGGTCTCCTAATGGAGGTCTTGGTTTGGACACACCGTGGCCAAGCATCGACCATCTGGCAGGTGGTTCCCCTCTGGCATTGGGTGTCACTGCAGGAGGGATGACTTTGCACACACTGGGGCCACCCATTGACCATGTGGCACGTGGTCCCTTGGGGACAGTGGACATCGCTGCAGGAGGGTTGTTGATGGACACACTGGGGCCACCCCTGCAGCATCTTGCACGTGGTCCCTTGGGGACATCGCAGGGCGCTGCAAGAAGGTCTCCTAATGGAGGTCTTGGTTTGGACACACCGTGGCCAACCATCGACCATCTGGCATGTGGTTCCCTTCTGGCATTGGACGTCGTGGCAGGACGGCGGGTTGTGGACACACTGGGGCCATGCCTGCAGCGTCTTGCACGTGGTTCCTTTGGGACACTGGATGTCCCTGCAAGATGGCTGCCTCAGAGTGGTCTTGGTTTGGACACATCGTGGCCAACCGTCAACTATCTGGCACGTGGTTCCCTTCTGGCACTGGATGTCACTGCAGGAGGGTGGGTTGTGGACACACTGTGGTTGGCCACTGATCATGTGACATGTGGTCCCTTGGGGACAGTGGACATCGCTGCAAGAAGATTGCCAGGGAGAGACCTTGATTTGGACACACCGTGGCCAACCATTGACCATCTGGCACGTGGTTCCCTTCTGGCACTGGATGTCACTGCAGGAAGGTTGGTGATGAACACACTGGGGCCACCCCTGCAGCATCTTGCAGGTGGTCCCTTGGGGACACTGGAGGTTGCTGCAAGAATGTCTCCTAATGGAGGTCTTGGTTTGGACACACCATGGCCAACCATCGACCATCTGGCAGGTGGTTCCCTTCTGGCATTGGGTGTCACTGCAGGAGGGATGACTTTGCACACACTGGGGCCACCCATTGACCATGTGGCACGTGGTCCCTTGGGGACAGTGGACATCGCTGCAGGAGGGTTGTTGATGGACACACTGGGGCCACCCCTGCAGCATCTTGCATGTGGTGCCTTTGGGACACTGGATGTCCTTGCAAGATGGTCGCCTCAGGGAAGTCTTAGCTTGGACACACCGTGGCCAACCATCAACCACCTGGCACGTCGTTCCCTTCTGGCACTGGGTGTCACTGCAGGAGGGACGAGTTTGGATACACTGGGGCCAACGATCAACCATGTGGCATGTGGTGCCTTGGGGACAGTGGACGTCACTGCAGGAGGGTCGTTGATGGACACACTGGGACCACCCCTGCAGCATCTTGCATGTGGTCCCTTTGGGACAGTGGATGTCCCTGCAAGATGGCTGCCTCAGAGCGGTCTTTGTTTGGACACATTGTGGCCAACCATCAACCATCTGGCAGGTGGTTCCCTTCTGGCATTGGGTGTCACTGCAGGAGGGACGATTTTGGACACACTGGGGCCACCCATTGACCATGTGGCACGTGGTCCCTTGGGGACAGTGGA
>JASWHU010000769.1:0-26055 GCA_030819815.1 Strix occidentalis | reverse complement strand
CTCCTCTCTCTTCCTACTCTCTCTTCCTGCTCTCTCTTCCTCCTCTCTCCTCCTCCTCTCTCTTCCTGCTCTCTTTTCCTCCTCTTTCTTCCTCCTCTCTCTTCCTCATCTCTCCTCTTTCACTCTCTTCCTCCTCTCTCTTCCTCCTCTCTCTTCCTCCTATCTCCTCTTCCTCTCTCCTCTCGTCTCTCTTCCTCCTCTCTCTTCCTCCTCTCTCTTCGTCTTCTCTCCTCCTCTCTCCTCTTCCTCCTCTCTCTTCTCTTCTCACTTCCTCTTCTCTCTTACTCCTCTCTCTTCCTCCTCTCTCTTTCTCCTCTCTCTTCCTCCTCTCTCTTCCTCCTCTCTCTTCCTCCTCTCTCTTCCTCCGCTCTCTTCCTCCACTCTCTTCCTCCTCTCTCTTCCTCCTCTCTCCTCTTCCTCTCTCTTTCTCCTTTCTCTTCCTACTCTCTCTTCCTTCTCTCTCTTCATCCTCTCTCTTCCTCCTCTCTCTTCCTCCTCTGTCTATCTCCTCTCTCTTCCTCCTCTCTCTTCCTCCTCTCTCTTCCTCCACTGTCTTCCTCCTCTCTCTTCCTCCTCTCTCCTCTTCCTCTCTCTTCCTCCTCTCTCTTCCTCCTCTCTCTCTCCTCCTCTCTCTTGCTCCTCTCTCCTCTTCTTCTCTCTTCCTCTTCTCTCTTCCTCCTCTCTCTTCCTTCTCTCTCGTCCTCCTCTCTCTTTCTCCTCTCTCTTCCTCCTCTCTCTTTCTCCTCTCTCTTCTTGCTCTCTCTTCCTCCTCTATCTTCCTCCTCTCTCTTCCTCCTCTCTCTTCCTCCTCTCACTTCTTTCTCTTTCTTCCTCCTGTCTCTTAGTCCTCTATGTGTCTTCTCTCATTTCTTCTCTCTCTTCCTACTCTCTCTTCCTTCTCTCTCTTCATCCTCTCTCTTCCTCCTCTCTCTTCCTCCTCTCTCTTTCTCCTCTCTCTTCCTGCTCTCTCTTCCTCCTCTCTCCTCCTCTCTCCTCTTCCTCCTCTCTCTTCCTTTTCTCTCTTCCTCCTCTCTCTTCTCTCTCTCTCTTCCTCCTGTCTCTTCGTCCTCTATGTTTCTCCTCTCATTCCTCCTCTCTCTTCCTCCTCTCTGTTCCTCCTCTCTCTTCCCCCTCACTCTTCCTCCTCTCTCCTCTTTCACTCTCTTCCTCCTCTCTCTTCCTCCTCTCTCTTCCTCCTATCTCCTCTTCCTCACTCTTCTTCCTCTCTCTGCTCCTTTCCCTTCCTCCTCTGTCTTCGTGCTCTCTATCCTCCTCTCTCCTCTTCCCTCCTCTTCCTCCTTTCTCTTATCCTCTCTCTTCTCCTCTCTCTTCCTCCTCTCTCTTCCTCCTGTCTCTTCCTCCTCTCTCCTCTTCCTCTCTCTTCTTTATCTCTCTTCCTACTCTCTCTTCCTCCTCTCTCTTCCTCCTCTCTCCTCTTCCTCTCTCCTCTTCCTCTCTCTTCCTCCTCTCTCTTCCTCCTCTCTCTTCGTCTTCTCTCCTCCTCTCTCCTCTTCCTCCTCTCTCATCCTCTTCTCACTTCCTCTTCTCTCTTCCTCCTCTCTCTTCCTCCTCTCTTTCTCCTCTCTCTTCCTCCTCTCTCTTCCTCCTCTCTCTTCTTCCTCTCTCTTCCTCCGCTCTCTTCCTCCACTCTCTTCCTCCTCTCTCTTCCTCCGCTCTCTTCCTCCACTCTCTTCCTCCTCTCTCTTCCTCCTCTCTCCTCTTCCTCTCTCTTTCTCCTTTCTCTTCCTACTCTCTCTTCCTTCTCTCTCTTCATCCTCTCTCTTCCTCCTCTCTCTTCCTCCTCTGTCTATCTCCTCTCTCTTCCTCCTCTCTCTTCCTCCTCTCTCTTCCTCCACTGTCTTCCTCCTCTCTCTTCCTCCTCTCTCCTCTTCCTCTCTCTTCCTCCTCTCTCTTCCTCCTCTCTCTTCCTCCTCTCTCTTGCTCCTCTCTCCTCTTCTTCTCTCTTCCTCTTCTCTCTTCCTCCTCTCTCTTCCTTCTCTCTCGTCCTCCTCTCTCTTTCTCCTCTCTCTTCCTCCTCTCTCTTTCTCCTCTCTCTTCTTGCTCTCTCTTCCTCCTCTATCTTCCTCCTCTCTCTTCCTCCTCTCTCTTCCTCCTCTCACTTCTTTCTCTTTCTTCCTCCTGTCTCTTAGTCCTCTATGTGTCTTCTCTCATTTCTTCTCTCTCTTCCTACTCTCTCTTCCTTCTCTCTCTTCATCCTCTCTCTTCCTCCTCTCTCTTCCTCCTCTCTCTTTCTCCTCTCTCTTCCTGCTCTCTCTTCCTCCTCTCTCCTCCTCTCTCCTCTTCCTCCTCTATCTTCCTTTTCTCTCTTCCTCCTCTCTCTTCTCTCTCTCTCTTCCTCCTGTCTCTTCGTCCTCTATGTTTCTCCTCTCATTCCTCCTCTCTCTTCCTCCTCTCTGTTCCTCCTCTCTCTTCCCCCTCACTCTTCCTCCTCTCTCCTCTTTCACTCTCTTCCTCCTCTCTCTTCCTCCTCTCTCTTCCTCCTATCTCCTCTTCCTCACTCTTCTTCCTCTCTCTGCTCCTTTCCCTTCCTCCTCTGTCTTCGTGCTCTCTATTCCTCCTCTCTCCTCTTCCCTCCTCTTCCTCCTTTCTCTTAATCCTCTCTCTTTCTCCTCTCTCTTCCTCCTCTCTCTTCCTCCTGTCTCTTCCTCCTCTCTCCTCTTCCTCTCTCTTCTTTATCTCTCTTCCTACTCTCTCTTCCTCCTCTCTCTTCCTCCTCTCTCCTCTTCCTCTCTCCTCTTCCTCTCTCTTCCTCCTCTCTCTTCCTCCTCTCTCTTCGTCTTCTCTCCTCCTCTCTCCTCTTCCTCCTCTCTCATCCTCTTCTCACTTCCTCTTCTCTCTTCCTCCTCTCTCTTCTCCTCTCTTTCTCCTCTCTCTTCCTCCTCTCTCTTCCTCCTCTCTCTTCTTCCTCTCTCTTCCTCCGCTCTCTTCCTCCACTCTCTCCTCCTCTCTCTTCCTCCTCTCTCCTCTTCCTCTCTCTTCCTCCTCTCTCTTCCTCCTCTCCCTATCTCCTCTCTCTTCCTCCTCTCTCTTCCTCCGCTCTCTTCCTCCACTCTCTTCCTCCTCTCTCTTCCTCCTCTCTCATCTTCCTCTCTCTTCCTCCTCTCTCTTCCTCCTCTCTCTTCCTCCTCTCTCTTCCTTCTCTCTTTCCTCCTCTCTCCTCCTCTCTCCTCTTCCTCTCTCTTCCTCCTCTCTCTTCCTTCTCTCTCTTCCTCCTCTCTCTTTCTCCTCTCCTTTCCTCGTCTCTCTTCCTCCTCTCTCCTCTTCCTCTCTCTTCCTCCTCTCTCTTCCTCCTCTCTCTTCCTCCTCTCTCTTCCTCCTCTCTCCTCTTCTTCTCTCTTCCTCTTCTCTCTTCCTCCTCTCTCTTCCTCCTCTCTCTTCCTCCTCTCTCTTCCTTCTCTCTGCTCTTCCTCTTTCTTCCTCCTCTCACTTTCTATTCTCTTTTCCTCCCTCACTTCCTCCTCTCTATTCCTCCTCTCTCTTCCTACTCTCTCTTCCTGCTCTCTCTTCCTCCTCTCTCCTCCTCCTCTCTCTTCCTGCTCTCTTTTCCTCCTCTTTCTTCCTCCTCTCTCTTCCTCATCTCTCCACTTTCACTCTCTTCCTCCTCTCTCTTCCTCCTCTCTCTTCCTCCTCTCTCTTCCTCCTCTCTCTTCCTCCTCTCTCTTCCTCCTCTCTCTTCCTCCTATCTCCTCTTCCTCTCTCCTCTTCCTCTCTCTTCCTCCACTCTCTTCCTCCTCTCTCTTCCTCCTCTCTCATCTTCCTCTCTCTTACTCCTCTCTCTTCCTCCTCTCTCTTTCTCCTCTCTCTTCCTCCTCTCTCTTCCTCCTCTCTCTTCCTCCGCTCTCTTCCTCCACTCTCTTCCTCCTCTCTCTTCCTCCTCTCTCCTCTTCCTCTCTCTTTCTCCTCTCTCTTCCTACTCTCTCTTCCTTCTCTCTCTTCATCCTCTCTCTTCCTCCTCTCTCTTCCTCCTCTCTCTATCTCCTCTCTCTTCCTCCTCTCTCTTCCTCCGCTCTCTTCCTCCACTCTCTTCCTCCTCTCTCTTCCTCCTCTCTCATCTTCCTCTCTCTTCCTCCTCTCTCCTCTTCCTCTCTCTTCCTCCTCTCTCTTCCTTCTCTCTCTCTCCTCTCTCTTTCTCCTCTCCTTTCCTCCTCTCTCTTCCTCCTCTCTCCTCTTCTTCTCTCTTCCTCTTCTCTCTTCCTCCTCTCTCTTCCTTCTCTCTCGTCCTCCTCTCTCTTTCTCCTCTCTCTTCCTCCTCTCTCTTCCTCCTCTCTGCTCTTCCTCTTTCTTCCTCCTCTCTCTTTATCCTCTCTTTTCCTCCTCTCTCTTCCTCCTCTCTCTTTCTCCTCTCTCTTCTTGCTCTCTCTTCCTCCTCTATCTTCCTCCTCTCTCTTCCTCCTCTCTCTTCCTCCTCTCATTTCTTTCTCTTTCTTCCTCCTGTCTCTTAGTCCTCTATGTGTCTCCTCTCCTTTCTTCTCTCTCTTCCTACTCTCTCTTCCTTCTCTCTCTTCATCCTCTCTCTTCCTCCTCTCTCTTCCTCCTCTCTCTTTCTCCTCTCTCTTCCTCCTCTCTCTTCCTCCTCTCTCTTCCTCCACTGTCTTCCTCCTCTCTCTTCCTCCTCTCTCCTCTTCCTCTCTCTTCCTCCTCTCTCTTCCTCCTGTCTCTTAGTCCTCCATGTGTCTCCTCTCCTTTCTTCTCTCTCTTCCTACTCTCTCTTCCTTCTCTCTCTTCATCCTCTCTCTTCATCCTCTCTCTTCCTCCTCTCTCTTCCTCCTCTCTCTTTCTCCTCTCTCTTCCTGCTCTCTCTTCCTCCTCTCTCCTCCTCTCTCCTCTTCCTCCTCTCTCTTCCATTTCTCTCTTCCTCCTCTCTCTTCTCTCTCTCTCTTCCTCCTGTCTCTTCGTCCTCTATGTTTCTCCTCTCATTCCTCCTCTCTCTTCCTACTCACTCTTCCTCCTCTCTCTTCCTCCTCTCTCTTCCTCCACTCTCTTTCTCCTCACTCTTCCTCCTCTCTCCTCTTCCTCTCTCTTCCTCCTCTCTCTTCCTCCTCTCTTTTCCTCCTCTCTCTTCTCTCTCTCTCTTCCTCCTGTCTCTTCATCCTCTATGTTTCTCCTCTCATTCCTCCTCTCTCTTCCTCCTCTCTCTTCCTCCTGTCTCTTCCCCCTCTCTCTTCCTCCTCTCTCCTCTTTCACTCTCTTCCTCCTCTCTCTTCCTCCTCTCTCTTCCTCCTATCTCCTCTTCCTCACTCTTCTTCCTCTCTCTGCTCCTTTCCCTTCCTCCTCTGTCTTCGTGCTCTCTATTCCTCCTCTCTCCTCTTCCCTCCTCTTCCTCCTTTCTCTTAATCCTCTCTCTTTCTCCTCTCTCTTCCTCCTCTCTCTTCCTCCTCTCTCATCTTCCTCTCTCTTCCTCCTCTCTCTTCCTCCTCTCTCTTCCTCCTCTCTCTGCCTTCTCTCTCTTCCTCCTCTCTCTTTCTCCTCTCCCTTCCTCCTCTCTCTTCCTCCTCTCTCCTCTTCCTATCTCTTCCTCCTCTCTCTTCCTCCTCTCTCTTCCTCCTCTTTCTTCCTCCTATCTCCTCTCCTTCTCTCTTCCTCTTCTCTCTTCCTCCTCTCTCTTCTTTCTCTCTCGTCCTCCTCTCTCTTTCTCCTCTCTCTTCCTCCTCTCTCTTCCTCCTCTCTGCTCTTCCTCTTTCTTCCTCCTCTCTCTTTATCCTCTCTTTTCCTCCTCTCTCTTCCTCCTCTCTCTTTCTCCTCTCTCTTCTTGCTCGCTCTTCCTCCTCTATCTTCCTCCTCTCTCTTCCTCCTCTCACTTCTTTCTCTTTCTTCCTCCTGTCTCTTAGTCCTCTATGTTTCTTCTCTCCTTTCTCCTCTCTCTTCCTACTCTCTCTTCCTTCTCTCTCTTCCTCCTCTCTCTTCCTCCTCTCTCTTCCTCCTCTCTCTTCTTCCTCTCTCTTCCTCCGCTCTCTTCCTCCACTCTCTTCCTCCTCTCTCTTCCTCCTCTCTCCTCTTCCTCTCTCTTCCTCCTCTCTCTTCCTCCTCTCTCTTCCTCCTCTCTCTTCCTTCTCTCTCTTCCTCCTCTCTCTTCCTCCTCTCTCTTCCTCCTCTCTCTTCCTCCTCTCACTACTTTCTCTTTCTTCCTCCTGTCTCTTAGTCCTCTATGTGTCTTCTCTCCTTTCTCCTCTCTCTTCCTACTCTCTCTTCCTTCTCTCTCTTCATCCTCTCTCTTCCTCCTCTCTCTTCCTCCTCTCTCTTCCTCCTCTCTCTTCCTCCTCTCTCTTCCTCCTCTCTCCCTCCTCTCTCTTCCTCCTCTCTCTTCCTCTGCTCTCTTCCTCCACTCTCTTCCTCCTCTCTCTTCCTCCTCTCTCCTATTCCTCTCTCTTCTCCTCTCTCTTCTACTCTCTCTTCCTTCTCTCTCTTCATCCTCTCTCTTCCTCCTCTCTCTTCCTCCTCTCCCTATCTCCTCTCTCTTCCTCCTCTCTCTTCCTCCGCTCTCTTCCTCCACTCTCTTCCTCCTCTCTCTTCCTCCTCTCTCATCTTCCTCTCTCTTCCTCCTCTCTCTTCCTCCTCTCTCTTCCTCCTCTCTCTTCCTTCTCTCTTTTCCTCCTCACTCCTCCTCTCTCCTCTTCCTCTCTCTTCCTCCTCTCTCTTCCTTCTCTCTCTTCCTCCTCTCTCTTTCTCCTCTCCTTTCCTCGTCTCTCTTCCTCCTCTCTCCTCTTCCTCTCTCTTCCTCCTCTCTCTTCCTCCTCTCTCTTCCTCCTCTCTCTTCCTCCTCTCTCCTCTCTTCTCTCTTCCTCTTCTCTCTTCCTCCTCTCTCTTCCTCCTCTCTCTTCCTCCTCTCTCTTCCTTCTCTCTGCTCTTCCTCTTTCTTCCTCCTCTCACTTTCTATTCTCTTTTCCTCCTCTCTCTTCCTCCTCTCTATTCCTCCTCTCTCTTCCTACTCTCTCTTCCTGCTCTCTCTTCCTCCTCTCTCCTCCTCCTCTCTCTTCCTGCTCTCTTTTCCTCCTCTTTCTTCCTCCTCTCTCTTCCTCATCTCTCCACTTTCACTCTCTTCCTCCTCTCTCTTCCTCCTCTCTCTTCCTCCTCTCTCTTCCTCCTCTCTCTTCCTCCTCTCTCTTCCTCCTCTCTCTTCCTCCTATCTCCTCTTCCTCTCTCCTCTTCCTCTCTCTTCCTCCACTCTCTTCCTCCTCTCTCTTCCTCCTCTCTCATCTTCCTCTCTCTTACTCCTCTCTCTTCCTCCTCTCTCTTTCTCCTCTCTCTTCCTCCTCTCTCTTCCTCCTCTCTCTTCCTCCGCTCTCTTCCTCCACTCTCTTCCTCCTCTCTCTTCCTCCTCTCTCCTCTTCCTCTCTCTTTCTCCTCTCTCTTCCTACTCTCTCTTCCTTCTCTCTCTTCATCCTCTCTCTTCCTCCTCTCTCTTCCTCCTCTCTCTATCTCCTCTCTCTTCCTCCTCTCTCTTCCTCCGCTCTCTTCCTCCACTCTCTTCCTCCTCTCTCTTCCTCCTCTCTCATCTTCCTCTCTCTTCCTCCTCTCTCCTCTTCCTCTCTCTTCCTCCTCTCTCTTCCTTCTCTCTCTTCCTCCTCTCTCTTTCTCCTCTCCTTTCCTCCTCTCTCTTCCTCCTCTCTCCTCTTCTTCTCTCTTCCTCTTCTCTCTTCCTCCTCTCTCTTCCTTCTCTCTCGTCCTCCTCTCTCTTTCTCCTCTCTCTTCCTCCTCTCTCTTCCTCCTCTCTGCTCTTCCTCTTTCTTCCTCCTCTCTCTTTATCCTCTCTTTTCCTCCTCTCTCTTCCTCCTCTCTCTTTCTCCTCTCTCTTCTTGCTCTCTCTTCCTCCTCTATCTTCCTCCTCTCTCTTCCTCCTCTCTCTTCCTCCTCTCATTTCTTTCTCTTTCTTCCTCCTGTCTCTTAGTCCTCTATGTGTCTCCTCTCCTTTCTTCTCTCTCTTCCTACTCTCTCTTCCTTCTCTCTCTTCATCCTCTCTCTTCCTCCTCTCTCTTCCTCCTCTCTCTTTCTCCTCTCTCTTCCTCCTCTCTCTTCCTCCTCTCTCTTCCTCCACTGTCTTCCTCCTCTCTCTTCCTCCTCTCTCCTCTTCCTCTCTCTTCCTCCTCTCTCTTCCTCCTGTCTCTTAGTCCTCCATGTGTCTCCTCTCCTTTCTTCTCTCTCTTCCTACTCTCTCTTCCTTCTCTCTCTTCATCCTCTCTCTTCATCCTCTCTCTTCCTCCTCTCTCTTCCTCCTCTCTCTTTCTCCTCTCTCTTCCTGCTCTCTCTTCCTCCTCTCTCCTCCTCTCTCCTCTTCCTCCTCTCTCTTCCATTTCTCTCTTCCTCCTCTCTCTTCTCTCTCTCTCTTCCTCCTGTCTCTTCGTCCTCTATGTTTCTCCTCTCATTCCTCCTCTCTCTTCCTACTCACTCTTCCTCCTCTCTCTTCCTCCTCTCTCTTCCTCCACTCTCTTTCTCCTCACTCTTCCTCCTCTCTCCTCTTCCTCTCTCTTCCTCCTCTCTCTTCCTCCTCTCTTTTCCTCCTCTCTCTTCTCTCTCTCTCTTCCTCCTGTCTCTTCATCCTCTATGTTTCTCCTCTCATTCCTCCTCTCTCTTCCTCCTCTCTCTTCCTCCTGTCTCTTCCCCCTCTCTCTTCCTCCTCTCTCCTCTTTCACTCTCTTCCTCCTCTCTCTTCCTCCTCTCTCTTCCTCCTATCTCCTCTTCCTCACTCTTCTTCCTCTCTCTGCTCCTTTCCCTTCCTCCTCTGTCTTCGTGCTCTCTATTCCTCCTCTCTCCTCTTCCCTCCTCTTCCTCCTTTCTCTTAATCCTCTCTCTTTCTCCTCTCTCTTCCTCCTCTCTCTTCCTCCTCTCTCATCTTCCTCTCTCTTCCTCCTCTCTCTTCCTCCTCTCTCTTCCTCCTCTCTCTGCCTTCTCTCTCTTCCTCCTCTCTCTTTCTCCTCTCCCTTCCTCCTCTCTCTTCCTCCTCTCTCCTCTTCCTATCTCTTCCTCCTCTCTCTTCCTCCTCTCTCTTCCTCCTCTTTCTTCCTCCTATCTCCTCTCCTTCTCTCTTCCTCTTCTCTCTTCCTCCTCTCTCTTCTTTCTCTCTCGTCCTCCTCTCTCTTTCTCCTCTCTCTTCCTCCTCTCTCTTCCTCCTCTCTGCTCTTCCTCTTTCTTCCTCCTCTCTCTTTATCCTCTCTTTTCCTCCTCTCTCTTCCTCCTCTCTCTTTCTCCTCTCTCTTCTTGCTCGCTCTTCCTCCTCTATCTTCCTCCTCTCTCTTCCTCCTCTCACTTCTTTCTCTTTCTTCCTCCTGTCTCTTAGTCCTCTATGTTTCTTCTCTCCTTTCTCCTCTCTCTTCCTACTCTCTCTTCCTTCTCTCTCTTCCTCCTCTCTCTTCCTCCTCTCTCTTTCTACTCTCTCTTCCTCCTCTCTCTTCCTCCTCTCTCTTCCTCCACTGTCTTCCTCCTCTCTCTTCCTCCTCTCTCCTCTTCCTCTCTCTTCCTCCTCTCTCTTCCTCCTGTCTCTTCCTCCTCTCTCTTCCTTCTCTCTCTTCCTCCTCTCTCCTCCTCTCTCCTCTTCCTCTCTCTTCCTCTTCTCTCTTCCTTCTCTCTCCTCTTCCTCTCTCTTTCTCCTCTCTCTTTCTCCTCTCTCTTCCTCCTCTCTCTTCCTCCTCTCTCTTCCTCCTCTCTCTTCCTCCTCTCTCTTCCTCCTCTCTCTTCCTCCTCTCTCCTCTTCTTCTCTCTTCCTCCTCTCTCTTCCTCCTCTCTCTTCCTCCACTCTCTTCCTCCTCTCTCTTCCTCCTCTCTCTTTCTACTTCTCTTCCTCCTCTCTATTCCTCCTCTCTCTTGTTCCTCTCTCCTCTTCCTCTCTCTTCCTCCTCTCTCTTCCTCCTCTCTCTTTCTCCTCTCTCTTCCTCCTCTCTCTTCCTCCTCTCTCTTCCTCCACTGTCTTCCTCCTCTCTCTTCCTCCTCTCTCCTCTTCCTCTCTCTTCCTCCTCTCTCTTCCTCCTGTCTCTTAGTCCTCCATGTGTCTCCTCTCCTTTCTTCTCTCTCTTCCTACTCTCTCTTCCTTCTCTCTCTTCATCCTCTCTCTTCATCCTCTCTCTTCCTCCTCTCTCTTCCTCCTCTCTCTTTCTCCTCTCCCTTCCTCCTCTCTCTTCCTCCTCTCTCCTCCTCTCTCCTCTTCCTCCTCTCTCTTCCATTTCTCTCTTCCTCCTCTCTCTTCTCTCTCTCTCTTCCTCCTGTCTCTTCGTCCTCTATGTTTCTCCTCTCATTCCTCCTCTCTCTTCCTACTCTCTCTTCCTCCTCTCTCTTCCTCCTCTCTCTTCCTCCACTCTCTTTCTCCTCACTCTTCCTCCTCTCTCCTCTTCCTCTCTCTTCCTCCTCTCTCTTCCTCCTCTCTCTTAATCCTCTCTCCTCCTCTCTCCTCTTCCTCTCTCTTCCTCCTCTCTCTTCCTCCTCTCTTTTCCTCCTCTCTCTTCTCTCTCTCTCTTCCTCCTGTCTCTTCATCCTCTATGTTTCTCCTCTCATTCCTCCTCTCTCTTCCTCCTCTCTCTTCCTCCTCTCTCTTCCCCCTCTCTCTTCCTCCTCTCTCCTCTTTCACTCTCTTCCTCCTCTCTCTTCCTCCTCTCTCTTCCTCCTATCTCCTCTTCCTCACTCTTCTTCCTCTCTCTGCTCCTTTCCCTTCCTCCTCTGTCTTCGTGCTCTCTATTCCTCCTCTCTCCTCTTCCCTCCTCTTCCTCCTTTCTCTTAATCCTCTCTCTTTCTCCTCTCTCTTCCTCCTCTCTCTTCCTCCTCTCTCTTCCTCCACTGTCTTCCTCCTCTCTCTTCCTCCTCTCTCATCTTCCTCTCTCTTCCTCCTCTCTCTTCCTCCTCTCTCTTCCTCCTCTCTCTGCCTTCTCTCTCTTCCTCCTCTCTCTTTCTCCTCTCCCTTCCTCCTCTCTCTTCCTCCTCTCTCCTCTTCCTATCTCTTCCTCCTCTCTCTTCCTCCTCTCTCTTCCTCCTCTTTCTTCCTCCTATCTCCTCTCCTTCTCTCTTCCTCTTCTCTCTTCCTCCTCTCTCTTCTTTCTCTCTCGTCCTCCTCTCTCTTTCTCCTCTCTCTTCCTCCTCTCTGTTCCTCCTCTCTGCTCTTCCTCTTTCTTCCTCCTCTCTCTTTATCCTCTCTTTTCCTCCTCTCTCTTCCTCCTCTCTCTCTCTCCTCTCTCTTCTTGCTCGCTCTTCCTCCTCTATCTTCCTCTTCTCTCTTCCTCCTCTCTCTTCCTCCTCTCACTTCTTTCTCTTTCTTCCTCCTGTCTCTTAGTCCTCTATGTTTCTTCTCTCCTTTCTCCTCTCTCTTTCTACTCTCTCTTCCTCCTCTCTCTTCCTCCTCTCTCTTCCTCCACTGTCTTCCTACTCTCTCTTCCTCCTCTCTCCTCTTCCTCTCTCTTCCTCCTCTCTCTTCCTCCTGTCTCTTCCTCCTCTCTCTTCCTTCTCTCTCTTCCTCCTCTCTCCTCCTCTCTCCTCTTCCTCTCTCTTCCTCTTCTCTCTTCCTTCTCTCTCCTCTTCCTCTCTCTTTCTCCTCTCTCTTTCTACTCTCTCTTCCTCCTCTCTCTTCCTCCTCTCTCTTCCTCCTCTCTCTTCCTCCTCTCTCTTCCTCCTCTCTCCTCTTCTCTCTCTTCCTCTCCTCTCTTCCTCCTCTCTCTTCCTCCTCTCTCTTCCTCCTCTCTCTTCCTCCTCTCTCTTCCTCCTCTCTCTTTCTACTTTCTCTTCCTCCACTCTATTCCTCCTCTCTCTTCTTCCTCTCTCCTCTTCCTCTCTCTTCCTCCTCTCTCTTCCTCCTCTCTCTTCCTCTTCTCTCCTCCTCTCTCCTCTTCCTCCTCTCTCTTCCTCCTCTCTGCTCTTCCTCTTTCTTCCTCCTCTCTCTTTCTCCTCTCTTTTCCTCCTCACTCTTCCTCCTCTCTCTTCCTCCTCTCTCTTTCTCCTCTCTCTTCCTCCTCTCTCTTCCTCCTCTCTCTTCCTCCACTCTCTTCCTCCTCTCTCTTCCTGCTCTCTCCTCTTCCTTTCTCTTCCTCCTCTCTCTTCCTCCTCTCTCTTCCTCCTCTCTCTTCCTTCTCTCTCTTCCTCCTCTCTCCTCTTCTCTCCTCTTCCTCTCTCTTCCTCCTCTCTCTTCCTCCTCTCTTTTCCTCCTCTCTCTTCCTCCTCTCTCTTCCTCCTTTGTTTTCCTCCTCTCTCTTCCTCCTCTCTCTTCCTCCTCTCTCCTCTTTCACTCTCTTCCTCCTCTCTCTTCCTCCTATCTCCTCTTCCTCACTCTTCTTCCTCTCTCTGCCTCCTTCCATTCCTCCTCTGTTTTCTTCCTCTCCATTCCTCCTCTCTCTTCCTCCTCTCTCCTCTTCCTCTCTCTTCCTCCTCTCTCTTCCTCCTCTCTCCTCCTCTCTCCTCTTCCTCTCTCTTCCTCCTCTCTCTTCCTCCTCTCTCCTCTTCCTCTCTCATCTTCCTCTCTCTTCCTCCTCTCTCTTCCTCCTCTCTCTTCCTCCTCTCTCTTCCTTCTCTCTCTTCCTCCTCTCTCCTCCTCTCTCCTCTTCCTCTCTCTTCCTCCTCTGTTTTCCTTCTCTCTCTTCCTCCTCTCTCTTTCTCCTCTCCCTTCCTCCTCTCTCTTCCTCCTCTCTCCTCTTCCTCTCTCTTCCTCCTCTCTCTTCCTCCTCTCTCTTCCTCCTCTCTCTTCCTCCTCTCTCCTCTTCTTCTCTCTTCCTCTTCTCTCTTCCTCCTCTCTCTTCCTTCTCTCTCGTCCTCCTCTCTCTTTCTCCTCTCTCTTCCTCCTCTCTCTTCCTCCTCTCTGCTCTTCCTCTTTCTTCCTCCTCTCTCTTTATCCTCTCTTTTCCTCCTCTCTCTTCCTCCTCTCTCTTTCTCCTCTCTCTTCTTGCTCTCTCTTCCTCCTCTATCTTCCTCCTCTCTCTTCCTCCTCTCTCTTCCTCCTCTCACTTCTTTCTCTTTCTTCCTCCCGTCTCTTAGTCCTCTATGTGTCTCCTCTCCTTTCTCCTCTCTCTTCCTACTCTCTATTTCTCCTCTCTCTTCCTCCTCTCTCTTCCTCCTGTCTCTTCCTCCTCTCTCTTTCTCCTCTCTCTTCCTCCTCTCTCTTCCACCTCTCTCTTCCTTCACTATCTTCCTCCTCTCTCTTCCTCCTATCTCCTCTTCCTCTCTCTTCCTCCTCTCTCTTCCTCCTGTCTCTTCCTCCTCTCTCTTCCTTCTCTCTCTTCCTCCTCTGTCCTCCTCTCTCCTCTTCCTCTCTCTTCCTCTTCTCTCTTCCTTCTCTCTCCTCTTCCTCTCTCTTTCTCCTCTCTCTTTCTCCTCTCTCTTCCTCCTCTCTCTTCCTCCTCTCTCTTCCTCCTCTCTCTTCCTCCTCTCTCTTCCTCCTCTCTCTTCCTCCTCTCTCCTCTTCTTCTCTCTTCCTCCTCTCTCTTCCTCCTCTCTCTTCCTCCACTCTCTTCCTCCTCTCTCTTCCTCCTCTCTCTTTCTACTTTCTCTTCCTCCTCTCTATTCCTCCTCTCTCTTGTTCCTCTCTCCTCTTCCTCTCTCTTCCTCCTCTCTCTTCCTCCTCTCTCTTACTCTTCTCTCCTCCTCTCTCCTCTTCCTCCTCTCTCTTCTTCCTCTCTCCTCTTCCTCTCTCTTCCTCCTCTCTCTTCCTCCTCTCTCTTCCTCTTCTCTTCTCCTCTCTCCTCTTCCTCCTCTCTCTTCTTCTTCTCTCTTCCTCCTCTCTCTTCCTCCTCTCTCTTCCTGCTCTCTCTTTCTCCTCTCTCTTCCTCCTCTCTCTTCCTCCTCTCTCTTCCTCCTCTCTCTTCCTTGTCTCTGCTCTTCCTCTTTCTTCCTCCTCTCACTTTCTATTCTCTTTTCCTCCTCTCTCTTCCTCCTCTCTATTCCTCCTCTCTCTTCCTATTCTCTCTTCCTGCTCTCTCTTCCTCCCCTCTCCTCCTCCTCTCTCTTCCTGCTCTCTTTTCCTCCTCTTTCTTCCTCCTCTCTCTTCCTCATCTCTCCTCTTTCACTCTCTTCCTCCTCTCTCTTCCTCCTCTCTCTTCCTCCTATCTCCTCTTCCTCTCTCCTCTTCCTCTCTCTTCCTCCTCTCTCTTCCTCCTCTCTCTTCGTCTTCTCTCCTCCTCTCTCCTCTTCCTCCTCTCTCTTCCTCTTCTCACTTTCTCTTCTCTCTTACTCCTCTCTCTTCCTCCTCTCTCTTTCTCCTCTCTCTTCCTCCTCTCTCTTCCTCCTCTCTCTTCCTCCTCTCTCTTCCTCCGCTCTTTTCCTCCACTCTCTTCCTCCTCTCTCTTCCTCCTCTCTCCTCTTCCTCTCTCTTTCTCCTCTCTCTTCCTACTCTCTCTTCCTTCTCTCTCTTCATCCTCTCTCTTCCTCCTCTCTCTTCCTCCTCTCTCTATCTCCTCTCTCTTCCTCCTCTCTCTTCCTCCTCTCTCTTCCTCCACTGTCTTCCTCCTCTCTCTTCCTCCTCTCTCCTCTTCCTCTCTCTTCCTCCTCTCTCTTCCTTCTCTCTCTTCCTCATCTCTCTTTCTCCTCTCCTTTCCTCCTCTCTCTTCCTCCTCTCTCCTCTTCCTCTCTCTTCCTCCTCTCTCTTCCTCCTCTCTCTTCCTCCTCTCTCTTCCTCCTCTCTCCTCTTCTTCTCTCTTCCTCTTCTCTCTTCCTCCTCTCTCTTCCTTCTCTCTCGTCCTCCTCTCTCTTTCTCCTCTCTCTTCTTGCTCTCTCTTCCTCCTCTATCTTCCTCCTCTCTCTTCCTCCTCTCTCTTCCTCCTCTCACTTCTTTCTCTTTCTTCCTCCTGTCTCTTAGTCCTCTATGTGTCTCCTCTCCTTTCTTCTCTCTCTTCCTACTCTCTCTTCCTTCTCTCTCTTCCTCCTCTCTCTTCCTCCTCTCTCTTCCTCCTCTCTCTTTCTCCTCTCTCTTCCTCCTCTCTCTTCGTCCTCTCTCTTCCTCCACTGTCTTCCTCCTCTCTCTTCCTCCTCTCTCCTCTTCCTCTATCTTCCTCCTCTCTCTTCCTCCTGTCTCTTAGTCCTCTATGTGTCTCCTCTCCTTTCTTCTCTCTCTTCCTACTCTCTCTTCCTTCTCTCTCTTCATCCTCTCTCTTCATCCTCTCTCTTCCTCCTCTCTCTTCCTCCTCTCTCTTTCTCCTCTCTCTTCCTGCTCTCTCTTCCTCCTCTCTCCTCCTCTCTCCTCTTCCTCCTCTCTCTTCCTTTTCTCTCTTCCTCCTCTCTCTTCTCTCTCTCTCTCTTCCTCCTGTCTCTTCGTCCTCTATGTTTCTCCTCTCATTCCTCCTCTCTCTTCCTACTCTCTCTTCCTCCTCTCTCTTCCTCCTCTCTCTTCCTCCACTCTCTTTCTCCTCACTCTTCCTCCTCTCTCTTCCTCCTCTCTCTTCCTCATCTCTCCTCTTTCACTCTCTTCCTCCTCTCTCTTCCTCCTCTCTCTTCCTCCTATCTCCTCTTCCTCTCTCCTCTTCCTCTCTCTTCCTCCTCTCTCTTCCTCCTCTCTCTTCCTCCTATCTCCTCTTCCTCTCTCCTCTTCCTCTCTCTTCCTCCTCTCTCTTCCTCCTCTCTCTTCGTCTTCTCTCCTCCTCTCTCCTCTTCCTCCTCTCTCTTCCTCTTCTCACTTCCTCTTCTCTCTTACTCCTCTCTCTTCCTCCTCTCTCTTCCTCCTCTCTCTTCCTCCTCTCTCTTCCTCCTCTCTCTTCCTCCTCTCTCTTCCTCCTCTCTCTTTCTCCTCTCTCTTCCTCCTCTCTCTTCGTCCTCTCTCTTCCTCCACTGTCTTCCTCCTCTCTCTTCCTCCTCTCTCCTCTTCCTCTCTCTTCCTCCTCTCTCTTCCTCCTGTCTCTTAGTCCTCTATGTGTCTCCTCTCCTTTCTTCTCTCTCTTCCTACTCTCTCTTCCTTCTCTCTCTTCATCCTCTCTCTTCCTGCTCTCTCTTCCTCCTCTCTCCTCCTCTCTCCTCTTCCTCCTCTCTCTTCCTTTTCTCTCTTCCTCCTCTCTCTTCTCTCTCTCTCTTCCTCCTGTCTCTTCGTCCTCTATGTTTCTTCTCTCATTCCTCCTCTCTATTCCTCCTCTCTCTTCCTCCTCTCTCTTCCCCCTCTCTCTTCCTCCTCTCTCCTCTTTCACTCTCTTCCTCCTCTCTCTTCCTCCTCTCTCTTCCTCCTATCTCCTCTTCCTCACTCTTCTTCCTCTCTCTGCTCCTTTCCCTTCCTCCTCTGTCTTCGTGCTCTCTATTCCTCCTCTCTCCTCTTCCCTCCTCTTCCTCCTTTCTCTTAGTCCTCTCTCTTTCTCCTCTCTCTTCCTCCTCTCTCTTCCTCCTCTCTCCTCTTCCTCTCTCTTCTTTATCTCTCTTCCTACTCTCTCTTCCTCCTCTCTCTTCCTCCTATCTCCTCTTCCTCTCTCCTCTTCCTCTCTCTTCCTCCTCTCTCTTCCTCCTCTCTCTTCGTCTTCTCTCCTCCTCTCTCCTCTTCCTCCTCTCTCATCCTCTTCTCACTTCCTCTTCTCTCTTCCTCCTCTCCCTTCCTCCTCTCTTCCTCCTCTCTCTTCTTCCTCTCTCTTCCTCCGCTCTCTTCCTCCACTCTCTTCCTCCTCTCTCTTCCTCCTCTCTCCTCTTCCTCTCTCTTTCTCCTCTCTCTTCCTAGTCTCTCTTCCTTCTCTCTCTTCATCCTCTCTCTTCCTCCTCTCTCTTCCTCCTCTCTCTATCTCCTCTCTCTTCCTCCTCTCTCTTCCTCCTCTCTCTTCCTCCACTGTCTTCCTCCTCTCTCTTCCTCCTCTCTCATCTTCCTCTCTCTTCCTCCTCTCTCTTCCTCCTCTCTCTTCCTCCTCTCTCTTCCTTCTCTCTCTTCCTCCTCTCTCTTTCTCCTCTCCCTTCCTCCTCTCTCTTCCTCCTCTCTCCTCTTCCTCTCTCTTCCTCCTCTCTCTTCCTCCTCTCTCTTCCTCCTCTTTCTTCCTCCTCTCTCCTCTCCTTCTCTCTTCCTCTTCTCTCTTCCTCCTCTCTCTTCCTTCTCTCTCGTCCTCCTCTCTCTTTCTCCTCTCTCTTCCTCCTCTCTGTTCCTCCTCTCTGCTCTTCCTCTTTCTTCCTCCTCTCTCTTTATCCTCTCTTTTCCTCCTCTCTCTTCCTCCTCTCTCTTTCTCCTCTCTCTTCTTGCTCTCTCTTCCTCCTCTATCTTCCTCCTCTCTCTTCCTCCTCTCTCTTCCTCCTCTCACTTCTTTCTCTTTCTTCCTCCTGTCTCTTAGTCCTCTATGTGTCTTCTCTCCTTTCTCCTCTCTCTTCCTACTCTCTCTTCCTTCTCTCTCTTCATCCTCTCTCTTCCTCCTCTCTCTTCCTCCTCTCTCTTTCTCCTCTCTCTTCCTCCTCTCTCTTCCTCCTCTCTCTTCCTCCACTGTCTTCCTCCTCTCTCTTCCTCCTCTCTCCTCTTCCTCTCTCTTCCTCCTCTCTCTTCCTCCTGTCTCTTCCTCCTCTCTCTTCCTTCTCTCTCTTCCTCCTCTCTCCTCCTCTCTCCTCTTCCTCCTCTCTCTTCCTTTTCTCTCTTCCTCCTCTCTCTTCTCTCTCTCTCTTCCTCCTGTCTCTTCGTCCTCTATGTTTCTTCTCTCATTCCTCCTCTCTATTCCTCCTCTCTCTTCCTCCTCTCTCTTCCCCCTCTCTCTTCCTCCTCTCTCCTCTTTCACTCTCTTCCTCCTCTCTCTTCCTCCTCTCTCTTCCTCCTATCTCCTCTTCCTCACTCTTCTTCCTCTCTCTGCTCCTTTCCCTTCCTCCTCTGTCTTCGTGCTCTCTATTCCTCCTCTCTCCTCTTCCCTCCTCTTCCTCCTTTCTCTTAGTCCTCTCTCTTTCTCCTCTCTCTTCCTCCTCTCTCTTCCTCCTCTCTCCTCTTCCTCTCTCTTCTTTATCTCTCTTCCTACTCTCTCTTCCTCCTCTCTCTTCCTCCTATCTCCTCTTCCTCTCTCCTCTTCCTCTCTCTTCCTCCTCTCTCTTCCTCCTCTCTCTTCGTCTTCTCTCCTCCTCTCTCCTCTTCCTCCTCTCTCATCCTCTTCTCACTTCCTCTTCTCTCTTCCTCCTCTCCCTTCCTCCTCTCTTCCTCCTCTCTCTTCTTCCTCTCTCTTCCTCCGCTCTCTTCCTCCACTCTCTTCCTCCTCTCTCTTCCTCCTCTCTCCTCTTCCTCTCTCTTTCTCCTCTCTCTTCCTAGTCTCTCTTCCTTCTCTCTCTTCATCCTCTCTCTTCCTCCTCTCTCTTCCTCCTCTCTCTATCTCCTCTCTCTTCCTCCTCTCTCTTCCTCCTCTCTCTTCCTCCACTGTCTTCCTCCTCTCTCTTCCTCCTCTCTCATCTTCCTCTCTCTTCCTCCTCTCTCTTCCTCCTCTCTCTTCCTCCTCTCTCTTCCTTCTCTCTCTTCCTCCTCTCTCTTTCTCCTCTCCCTTCCTCCTCTCTCTTCCTCCTCTCTCCTCTTCCTCTCTCTTCCTCCTCTCTCTTCCTCCTCTCTCTTCCTCCTCTTTCTTCCTCCTCTCTCCTCTCCTTCTCTCTTCCTCTTCTCTCTTCCTCCTCTCTCTTCCTTCTCTCTCGTCCTCCTCTCTCTTTCTCCTCTCTCTTCCTCCTCTCTGTTCCTCCTCTCTGCTCTTCCTCTTTCTTCCTCCTCTCTCTTTATCCTCTCTTTTCCTCCTCTCTCTTCCTCCTCTCTCTTTCTCCTCTCTCTTCTTGCTCTCTCTTCCTCCTCTATCTTCCTCCTCTCTCTTCCTCCTCTCTCTTCCTCCTCTCACTTCTTTCTCTTTCTTCCTCCTGTCTCTTAGTCCTCTATGTGTCTTCTCTCCTTTCTCCTCTCTCTTCCTACTCTCTCTTCCTTCTCTCTCTTCATCCTCTCTCTTCCTCCTCTCTCTTCCTCCTCTCTCTTTCTCCTCTCTCTTCCTCCTCTCTCTTCCTCCTCTCTCTTCCTCCACTGTCTTCCTCCTCTCTCTTCCTCCTCTCTCCTCTTCCTCTCTCTTCCTCCTCTCTCTTCCTCCTGTCTCTTCCTCCTCTCTCTTCCTTCTCTCTCTTCCTCCTCTCTCCTCCTCTGTCCTCTTCCTCTCTCTTCCTCTTCTCTCTTCCTTCTCTCTCCTCTTCCTTCTCTCTCCTCTTCCTCTCTCTTTCTCCTCTCTCTTTCTACTCTCTCTTCCTCCTCTCTCTTCCTCCTCTCTCTTCCTCCTCTCTCTTCCTCCTCTCTCTTCCTCCTCTCTCCTCTTCTTCTCTCTTCCTCTACTCTCTTCCTCCTCTCTCTTCCTCCTCTCTCTTCCTCCTCTCTCTTTCTACTTTCTCTTCCTCCTCTCTATTCCTCCTCTCTCTTCTTCCTCTCTCCTCTTCCTCTCTCTTCCTCCTCTCTCTTCCTCCTCTCTCTTCCTCTTCTCTCCTCCTCTCTCCTCTTCCTCCTCTCTCTTCCTCCTCTCTGCTCTTCCTCTTTCTTCCTCCTCTCTCTTTCTCCTCTCTTTTCCTCCTCTCTCCTCTTCCTCTCTCTTCCTCCTCTCTCTTCCTCCTCTCTTTTCCTCCTCTCTCTTCCTCCTCTCTCTTCCTCCTTTGTTTTCCTCCTCTCTCTTCCTCCTCTCTCTTCCTCCTCTCTCCTCTTTCACTCTCTTCCTCCTCTCTCTTCCTCCTATCTCCTCTTCCTCACTCTTCTTCCTCTCTCTGCCTCCTTTCCCTTCCTCCTCTGTTTTCTTCCTCTCCATTCCTCCTCTCTCTTCCTCCTCTCTCCTCTTCCTCTCTCTTCCTCCTCTCTCTTCCTCCTCTCTCCTCCTCTCTCCTCTTCCTCTCTCTTCCTCCTCTCTCTTAATCCTCTCTCTTTCTCCTCTCTCTTCCTCCTCTCTCTTCCTCCTCTCTCTTCCTCCTCTCTCCTCTTCCTCTCTCTTCCTTCTCCTCTCTTCCTCCTCTCTCTTCCTCCTCTCTCTTCCTCCACTGTCTTCCTCCTCTCTCTTCCTCCTCTCTCATCTTCCTCTCTCTTCCTCCTCTCTCTTCCTCCTCTCTCTTCCTCCTCTCTCTTCCTTCTCTCTCTTCCTCCTCTCTCCTCCTCTCTCCTCTTCCTCTCTCTTTCTCCTCTCTCTTCCTCCTCTCTCTTCGTCCTCTCTCTTCCTCCACTGTCTTCCTCCTCTCTCTTCCTCCTCTCTCATCTTCCTCTCTCTTCCTCCTCTCTCTTCCTCCTGTCTCTTAGTCCTCTATGTGTCTCCTCTCCTTTCTTCTCTCTCTTCCTACTCTCTCTTCCTTCTCTCTCTTCATCCTCTCTCTTCATCCTCTCTCTTCCTCCTCTCTCTTCCTCCTCTCTCTTTCTCCTCTCTCTTCCTGCTCTCTCTTCCTCCTCTCTCCTCCTCTCTCCTCTTCCTCCTCTCTCTTCCTTTTCTCTCTTCCTCCTCTCTCTTCTCTCTCTCTCTTCCTCCTGTCTCTTCGTCCTCTATGTTTCTCCTCTCATTCCTCCTCTCTCTTCCTACTCTCTCTTCCACCTCTCTCTTCCTCCTCTCTCTTCCTCCACTCTCTTTCTCCTCACTCTTCCTCCTCTCTCTTCCTCCTCTCTCTTCCTCATCTCTCCTCTTTCACTCTCTTCCTCCTCTCTCTTCCTCCTCTCTCTTCCTCCTATCTCCTCTTCCTCTCTCCTCTTCCTCTCTCTTCCTCCTCTCTCTTCCTCCTCTCTCTTCGTCTTCTCTCCTCCTCTCTCCTCTTCCTCCTCTCTCTTCCTCTTCTCACTTCCTCTTCTCTCTTACTCCTCTCTCTTCCTCCTCTCTCTTTCTCCTCTCTCTTCCTCCTGTCTCTTCCTCCTCTCTCTTCCTCCTCTCTCTTCCTCCTCTCTCTTCCTCCACTGTCTTCCTCCTCTCTCTTCCTCCTCTCTCATCTTCCTCTCTCTTCCTCCTCTCTCTTCCTCCTCTCTCTTCCTCCTCTCTCTTCCTTCTCTCTTTTCCTCCTCTCTCCTCCTCTCTCCTCTTCCTCTCTCTTCCTCCTCTCTCTTCCTTCTCTCTCTTCCTCCTCTCTCTTTCTCCTCTCCTTTCCTCCTCTCTCTTCCTCCTCTCTCCTCTTCCTCTCTCTTCCTCCTCTCTCTTCCTCCTCTCTCTTCCTCCTCTCTCTTCCTCCTCTCTCCTCTTCTTCTCTCTTCCTCTTCTCTCTTCCTCCTCTCTCTTCCTTCTCTCTCGTCCTCCTCTCTCTTTCTCCTCTCTCTTCTTGCTCTCTCTTCCTCCTCTCTGCTCTTCCTCTTTCTTCCTCCTCTCTCTTTATCCTCTCTTTTCCTCCTCTCTCTTCCTCCTCTCTCTTTCTCCTCTCTCTTCTTGCTCTCTCTTCCTCCTCTATCTTCCTCCACTCTCTTCCTCCTCTCTCTTCCTCCTCTCACTTCTTTCTCTTTCTTCCTCCTGTCTCTTAGTCCTCTATGTGTCTCCTCTCCTTTCTTCTCTCTCTTCCTACTCTCTCTTCCTTCTCTCTCTTCCTCCTCTCTCTTCCTCCTCTCTCTTCCTCCTCTCTCTTCTCCTCTCTCTTCCTCCTCTCTCTTCGTCCTCTCTTCCTCCACTGTCTTCCTCCTCTCTCTTCCTCCTCTCTCCTCTTCCTCTCTCTTCCTCCTCTCTCTTCCTCCTGTCTCTTAGTCCTCTATGTGTCTCCTCTCCTTTCTTCTCTCTCTTCCTACTCTCTCTTCCTTCTCTCTCTTCCTCCTCTCTCTTTCTCCTCTCCCTTCCTCCTCTCTCTTCCTCCTCTCTGTTTCTACTTTCTCTCCTCCTCTCTATTGCTCCTCTCTCTTACTCTTCTCTCCTCCTCTCTCCTCTTCCTCCTCTCTCTTCTTCCTCTCTCCTCTTCCTCTCTCTTCTCCTCTCTCTTCCTCCTCTCTCTTCCTCTTCTCTTCTCCTCTCTCCTCTTCCTCCTCTCTCTTCTTCTTCTCTCTTCCTCCTCTCTCTTCCTCCTCTCTCTTCCTGCTCTCTCTTTCTCCTCTCTCTTCCTCCTCTCTCTTCCTCCTCTCTCTTCCTCCTCTCTCTTCCTTCTCTCTGCTCTTCCTCTTTCTTCCTCCTCTCCCTTTCTATTCTCTTTTCCTCCTCTCTCTTCCTCCTCTCTATTCCTCCTCTCTCTTCCTACTCTCTCTTCCTGCTCTCTCTTCCTCCTCTCTCCTCCTCCTCTCTCTTCCTGCTCTCTTTTCCTCCTCTTTCTTCCTCCTCTCTCTTCCTCATCTCTCCTCTTTCACTCTCTTCCTCCTCTCTCTTCCTCCTCTCTCTTCCTCCTATCTCCTCTTCCTCTCTCCTCTTCCTCTCTCTTCCTCCTCTCTCTTCCTCCTCTCTCTTCGTCTTCTCTCCTCCTCTCTCCTCTTCCTCCTCTCTCTTCCTCTTCTCACTTTCCTCTTCTCTCTTACTCCTCTCTCTTCCTCCTCTCTCTTTTCTCCTCTCTCTTCCTCCTCTCTCTTTCCTCCTCTCTCTTCCTCCTCTCTCTTCCTCTGCTCTCTTCCTCCAGTCTCTTCCTCCTCTCTCTTCCTCCTCTCTCCTCTTCCTCTCTCTTTCTCCTCTCTATTCCTACTCCCTCTTCCTTCTCTCTCTTCATCCTCTCTCTTCCTCCTCTCTCTTCCTCCTCTCTCTATCTCCTCTCTCTTCCTCCTCTCTCTTCCTCCTCTCTCTTCCTCCACTGTCTCCCTCCTCTCTCTTCCTCCTCTCTCATCTTCCTCTCTCTTCCTCCTCTCTCTTCCTCCTCTCTCTTCCTCCTCTCTCTTCCTTCTCTCTTTTCCTCCTCTCTCCTCCTCTCTCCTCTTCCTCTCTCTTCCTCCTCTCTCTTCCTCTCTCTCTTCTCCTCTCTCTTTCTCCTCTCTCTTCCTCCTCTCTCCTATTCTTCTCTCTTCCTCTTCTCTCTTCCTCCTCTCTCTTCCTTCTCTCTCGTCCTCCTCTCTCTTTCTCCTCTCTCTTCCTCCTCTCTCTTCCTCCTCTCTCCTCTTCCTCTCTCTTCCTCCTCTCTCTTCCTCCTCTCTCTTCCTCCTCTCTCTTCCTCCTCTCTCCTATTCTTCTCTCTTCCTCTTCTCTCTTCCTCCTCTCTCTTCCTTCTCTCTCGTCCTCCTCTCTCTTTCTCCTCTCTCTTCCTCCTCTCTCTTCCTCCTCTATGCTCTTCCTCTTTCTTCCTCCTCTCTCTTTATCCTCTCTTTTCCTCCTCTCTCTTCCTCCTCTCTCTTTCTCCTCTCTCTTCTTGCTCTCTCTTCCTCCTCTATCTTCCTCCTCTCTCTTCCTCCTCTCTCTTCCTCCTCTCACTTCTTTCTCTTTCTTCCTCCTGTCTCTTAGTCCTCTATGTGTTTCCTCTCCTTTCTTCTCTCTCTTCCTACTCTCTCTTCCTTCTCTCTCTTCATCCTCTCTCTTCCTCCTCCTCTCTTCCTCCTCTCTCTTTCTCCTCTCTCTTCCTCCTCTCTCTTCGTCCTCTCTCTTCCTCCACTGTCTTCCTCCTCTCTCTTCCTCCTCTCTCCTCTTCCTCTCTCTTCCTCCTCTCTCTTCCTCCTTTCTCTTAGTCCTCTATGTGTCTCCTCTCCTTTCTTCTCTCTCTTCCTAGTCCTCTCTTCCTTCTCTCTCTTCATCCTCTCTCTTCATCCTCTCTCTTCCTCCTCTCTCTTCCTCCTCTCTCTTTCTCCTCTCTCTTCCTCCTCTCTCTTCCTCCTCTCTCTTCCTCCACTATCTTCCTCCTCTCTCTTCCTCCTATCTCCTCTTCCTCTCTCTTCCTCCTCTCTCTTCCTCCTGTCTCTTCCTCCTCTCTCTTCCTTCTCTCTCTTCCTCCTCTGTCCTCATCTCTCCTCTTCCTCTCTCTTCCTCTTCTCTCTTCCTTCTCTCTCCTCTTCCTCTCTCTTTCTCCTCTCTCTTTCTCCTCTCGCTTCCTCCTCTCTCTTCCTCCTCTCTCTTCCTCCTCTCTCTTCCTCCTCTCTTTCCTCCTCTCTCCTCTTCTTCTCTCTTCCTCCTCTCGCTTCCTCCTCTCTCTTCCTCCACTCTCTTCCTCCTCTCTCTTCCTCCTCTCTCTTTCTACTTTCTCTTCCTCCTCTCTATTGCTCCTCTCTCTTACTCTTCTCTCCTCCTCTCTCCTCTTCCTCCTCTCTCTTCTTCCTCTCTCCTCTTCCTCTCTCTTCCTCCTCTCTCTTCCTCCTCTCTCTTCCTCTTCTCTTCTCCTCTCTCCTCTTCCTCCTCTCTCTCTTCTTCTCTCTTCCTCCTCTCTCTTCCTCCTCTCTCTTCCTGCTCTCTCTTTCTCCTCTCTCTTCCTCCTCTCTCTTCCTCCTCTCTCTTCCTCCTCTCTCTTCCTTCTCTCTGCTCTTCCTCTTTCTTCCTCCTCTCCCTTTCTATGTCTCTTTTCCTCCTCTCTCTTCCTCCTCTCTATTCCTCCTCTCTCTTCCTACTCTCTCTTCCTGCTCTCTCTTCCTCCTCTCTCCTCCCTCCTCTCTCTTCCTGCTCTCTTTTCCTCCTCTTTCTTCCTCCTCTCTCTTCCTCATCTCTCCTCTTTCACTCTCTTCCTCCTCTCTCTTCCTCCTCTCTCTTCCTCCTATCTCCTCTTCCTCTCTCCTCTTCCTCTCTCTTCCTCCTCTCTTCCTCCTCTCTCTTCGTCTTCTCTCTCCTCCTCTCTCCTCTTCCTCCTCTCTCTTCCTCTTCTCACTTCCTCTTCTCTCTTACTCCTCTCTCTTCCTCCTCTCTCTTTCTCCTCTCTCTTCCTCCTCTCTCTTCCTCCTCTCTCTTCCTCCTCTCTCTTCCTCTGCTCTCTTCCTCCAGTCTCTTCCTCCTCTCTCTTCCTCCTCTCTCCTCTTCCTCTCTCTTTCTCCTCTCTATTCCTACTCCCTCTTCCTTCTCTCTCTTCATCCTCTCTCTTCCTCCTCTCTCTTCCTCCTCTCTCTATCTCCTCTCTCTTCCTCCTCTCTCTTCCTCCTCTCTCTTCCTCCACTGTCTCCCTCCTCTCTCTTCCTCCTCTCTCATCTTCCTCTCTCATCCTCCTCTCTCTTCCTCCTCTCTCTTCCTCCTCTCTCTTCCTTCTCTCTTTTCCTGCTCTCTCCTCCTCTCTCCTCTTCCTCTCTCTTCCTCCTCTCTCTTCCTTCTCTCTCTTCCTCCTCTCTCTTTCTCCTCTCTCTTCCTCCTCTCTCCTATTCTTCTCTAGTCCTCTTCTCTCTTCCTCTCTCTCTTCTTCCTTCTCTCTCGTCCTCTCTCTTTCTCCTCTCTCTTCCTCCTCTCTCTTCCTCCTCTCTCCTCTTCCTCTCTCTTCCTCCTCTCTCTTCCTCCTCTCTCTTCCTCCTCTCTCTTCCTCCTCTCTCCTATTCTTCTCTCTTCCTCTTCTCTCTTCCTCCTCTCTCTTCCTTCTCTCTCGTCCTCCTCTCTCTTTCTCCTCTCTCTTCCTCCTCTCTCTTCCTCCTCTATGCTCTTCCTCTTTCTTCCTCCTCTCTCTTTATCCTCTCTTTTCCTCCTCTCTCTTCCTCCTCTCTCTTTCTCCTCTCTCTTCTTGCTCTCTCTTCCTCCTCTATCTTCCTCTTCTCTCTTCCTCCTCTCTTTCCTTCTCTCTCGTCCTCCTCTCTCTTTCTCCTCTCTCTTCCTCCTCTCTCTTCCTCCTCTATGCTCTTCCTCTTTCTTCCTCCTCTCTCTTTATCCTCTCTTTTCCTCCTCTCTCTTCCTCCTCTCTCTTTCTCCTCTCTCTTCTTGCTCTCTCTTCCCTCCTCTATCTTCTCCTCTCTCTTCCTCCTCTCTCTTCCTCCTCTCACTTCTTTCTCTTTCTTCCTCCTGTCTCTTAGTCCCTCTATGTGTTTCCTTTCCTTTCTTCTCTCTCTTCCTACTCTCTCTCCTTCTCTCTCTTCATCCTCTCTCTTCCTCCTCTCTCTTCCTCCTCTCTCTTTCTCCTCTCTCTCTTCCTCCTCTCTCTTCGTCCTCTCTCTTCCTCCACTGTCTTCCTCCTCTCTCTTCCTCCTCTCTCCTCTTCCCTCTCTCTTCCTCCTCTCTCTTCCTCTTTCTCTTAGTCCTCTATGTGTCTCCTCTCCTTTCTTCTCTCTCTTCCTAGTCTCTCTCCTTCTCTCTCTTCATCCTCTCTCTTCATCCTCTCTCTTCCTCCTCTCTCTTCCTCCTCACTCTTTCTCCTCTCTCTTCCTCCTCTCTCTTCCTCCTCTCTCTTCCTCTACTGTCTTCCTCCTCTCTCTTC